>JAUEKU010125039.1:0-12560 GCA_032274805.1 Gypsophila paniculata
GATATTTGTTCTTTGTTTTAGGTAGAAAGTTTTGAGTGAAAAATGTCGAGAGAAAAGGCTTGAATTTATAAGGCATAAAGGTGAGTGTAGGACAAAGGGTGTTTGATGGTTTACTAAAAATCTAAGGTCTAATTTTTTAATCTTGGTCATATTAGTCCCTTGTTTTGTAGTATGCTTTTCGGTTTTCCGTTGATGTCGGTTGATTATCTGCCCTAATTGCACTAATTACTCCGTATATAACTAAATTAGTAATCGATTTTACACAAAAATATTTTATACAACGGATTTGTAATTATTATGCTTCGTATATACATTGCAAATTAAAACCTCTCAAATGATTGTAGTTGTGTGTATTTAGTAAGTAAATCGGTCTATATCACCCTATTAAAATTAACGTGATACGATTTTACGAAAAGAAAAATAGTGAACATATAAAGTTACTCCATTAGAGCACATGAGTATGTCTATTCAAATAATGTTAAAAAATAGTTGATCATAGATTAATTTTAATTTAATTTCAATTGTCAAATTAGAACAATATAAATAAAGTATGTATTTGTTAGATCCGCTTACAAATTTAAGGAAGTTTCATCCTAAAATAAATTTGTGAAAAGAAAAATAGTTTCTTAAATTATAAAATACCAAAATCTCTTACAATAATTCGATGCGAGACTTTATATGTGGAGTTATTCCGGTATTTGTAATGATGTAAATCCATTTATCCGTACGGCACGATGACCAAAACACAATACTTGGAGTATTAATATCGAGTTACTACCAAACTTACCACTTACCAGTACCTGCAATTCCTTTATTTTTGGTAACATTTGAAGTATTTTATTCCACTACGATACCCTAGTACTACTTCCTCACTTACAATTTACAAAAGCTGAAGTAGTATACCACCGTTTTATGGAGATTAAACCATGGGCACTATTTTCATTGTTTTATGGCTCGCTACTATGGCTCCATCTAACGAGAAACACGTGCTCTCCACTTATTGTTTTGTTGTAAATTATTGAAACGGTTGTATGCATACTGATTGTAAGCAATGCCAAATCTCTATTTCATAA
The DNA here is from genome assembly GCA_032274805.1 of Gypsophila paniculata. Taxonomy (NCBI): domain Eukaryota; kingdom Viridiplantae; phylum Streptophyta; class Magnoliopsida; order Caryophyllales; family Caryophyllaceae; genus Gypsophila; species Gypsophila paniculata. The sequence goes on from JAUEKU010125039.1 coordinate 1,074, forward strand.
ATGAATTATAATCTGATTAAGACAATCTCACACACGCTAAGATTAATTATTTCTTGCGACGTTTTAGTTTGACATTTTTATCTATCTTTGAAGTTAAATAATTAAACTCTTTACAAAAATAATGTCTCACTCAAAAACATTTTTAAGTGACTACTTACTATAAACGTCAAAAACTATATGTATTTTAGCATTACCTACGATATAAGATACAAAATTTAATGATTGAAATTAAAATTAATTGTTAGAGTATAAAAGTAATGATGAAATTCAACCATTAGTTTGACATATTGTTTGAGTTGGTATTTTAGAGCTATTATGATCGACAAGTCATGGGTTCAATTGTTTAAATTTTAAATTGAATCAGATCAATTCGATCGGAGTCGGCCTAAAGTTGATAAAATGATAAGTACGATCAGCAAAGTTGGAGTCACATTGGTCCTCTTTTGTAGCATGCAGTTATAAACTTTATCTCTTCACAATAATGTCCTTAGCTTTTCTGTTGTTTCTGATACATTTCTGTTCTTTCTACACCGCTTTCTCTTCCATTAAGCCCAACCTCTTCATGTTTTGTACGTACTTGTTCGCAAGAACGATTGGGGCTACCTTTGGGATATTTATTTTGGTCATATCATGCATATCATCGATGTCGTGAAATTAAGGCTATAAAAGTTTGGTTGCTATCTGATCGAAAATACCTGAGCTCATACGAGTTTCGAGCCTTATTAGTCCCGTACGGAGTACTTATCAAGCTAGCGCAGGTCAAGCTCGACCTCGATTTGGGATCAATTTGATCAAATTCGAGCCAGTTTTATCAAAACTGACTTTGAGAATTTATTACATACCATATTCAACTCATTCACACCTCTTTTTAATTTTAAATAAACATCTTAAAAAATGTTAAAAAAATTTCTCATAACTATATGACTACTCATGAAAAATTTACTCGTAAACAATTAACAATTAATCAACAATTTACAATTTAATGTAAACAAAGCATGCAGTAACACTAAAACAATATTCTCATGAAAAATTTACTCGTAAACAATTTAATGTCTCACTTACCTAAAAAATCGTGTAAAGCATATTTAAATAATTAGATGATCCAAAGAGAGTAAAATAATATTCTCAAATATGCATGACAACATAACGGGTCTCAGCCTGCCCATACCAACGACAATCAGACCACCAAAAAGCTAGTCGACCCGACCTCTAAATTAGCCCGACTCGCTTAGGAAACGGGCCGAGTTCCCATTTGCAAGCGTGACTAATCCCAACTGGTTCAAAAAAATACTAGGCCCAGTCGATTGCATCCGCTATGAGTCTATGACCGGCTAACAGGCCGATTTAAGTCGAGGTTGAGCCAACCCGACCTGACCAGTCCGAAACTGTTTCTAAGTCGGACTAGCTCTGAGTTTCTGATCAACTTAAATTTAGGGAAGAACACAAAATTGATTTAAATTGTTTCAGAATTTCAAAGACTAAAAACAATAATCTAATATAAAATTTTGAGTAGTTTTCGATCAATTGAAAATAAATTCATACCTTTGAATTAATTCAATTATCATCAAATCATCACTGAGTTTCACAGCTAGGTAAAAAAAAAAACGCTAATTTTCCTATCAATTGAATTTTTTATTTTTATTTTGCTTTCGTTGTTGTGAATTTCTAGGGTTTCTGTGTTTTATGATTGCTTAATTTGCTTGATAATGAGTGATTTATTTAGGGTTTATGTTACTGTATATTCTGCACACTGTGAATTGTATAAATTGATTGATTCGATACGGTGTCGAATGTCTAACATGGCTATTTTATGATAAAATTCCACATTTGAGTGTCGTGGTGTCGTGTCCTGTCGTGTCAGACTTGCGACAGTGTACTGAAATTAAGTGTCGAAGTAACGTAGGTTGTGACATATCCCTTCCCTAATAGCTGTCATGCTGTTGCAGTTTTGTTGAATGTTGTCTGTCAACGTAAACGTAAACAACCTCGAGCATTGTTAATCCCTGTATTGCATCACTCTTTATGTGATTATCTGCTTTTCTCGTCGTGGCGTCATATTCTGTGTTGGGACACAATTTGCGACATCTCTATCGACCATCCTTTTACCTAAAATTGTTTTGCTTATTATTTGCATTTATCTGCAATCGTCATTTAGGTATCGGCGTGTTTCAGACTTCCCAGCATGCCTAAGACAAGACGAGATTGTTCCGTAACCTTTGAGAGGTCTAAAAGGTCTCCATTACATTGTAACTCAGGTTTGTCTAGTGAATCAAATCTCACCAGCCTTGCAGCAACAGATAAAGATGTGAAAGAATGGGACGATGCGAGGTGCCCTGTTCGTATGGAACATCCTCACAATGCGGTGCTGCTAATTGCCTAATTTGCTCATCATATAATAAGGGCTGTCGGCCTTACATGTGTGACACCAGCTATCGGCACTCCAATTGTTTTGACCAGTTCCGCAAGTCTTTCACTAAAACTTCAACTGAAACGCTGGGCGAAGCTGATCAGCAACCTGAATTGTTGTCTGAAGTAGTGGCTACGAATGCTGTAGTGTCCAACCCACAGGATGACAGGAAATCCCAAGGCACTCTTGCTTCAGTACACCTGTCTGGTATGCGTAAACTTCAGCAGAAACTTGTGTGCCCTCTTTGTCGTGGGCAAATTAGCGGGTGGGTTGTTGTCAATCCCGCCCGCAATTTCATGAACTCCAAGAGACGGAGTTGCGCTTGTGAGACATGCGACTTCACTGGAACCTACTCTGATTTGAGAAAGCACGCAAGGTCGGACCACCCTCAAGTCAGACCGTCGAAAGCTGATCCAGTGAGGCAGAGGAGTTGGAGGCACCTTGAAAGGGAAAGGGATATTGCTGATCTCCTGAGTACCGTCCAGTCGTCCTTTGGGAATGATCAGGGAGATGATGCCATTCAGTCGTCCTTTGGGAATGATATTGGTGATCTCCTGAGTACCATCCAATCGTCCTTTGGGAATGATTCCCGATATGATGATGTTCTTCCTATGGACGATGGTTGGATAAGTTTATTGTTCCTTTTCCAGGTTTGACGCCCTTCAGCCGATCCAAGGAGCAATAGTTGGTCAGGCTCATCCCGGGAACGAACTCGAGCTCAGACTGGTGCTAGGGGGACGTCTGTCAGGTTATGGGGAGTGGATGATGAACATGATGCCATTTCTAATTCAGTTGAGGACGAGTACTCGGATTGGTCTCGCTTCACGTACTTTGGAAAGTGTAAATAAGTGAAAAAACCGTTCAATACAAGAGCTCGAATGCTCGATTTCAGTTAATCACTAATCTCCGGTAGACCAAGGAGGAATTGTGAGCTTTTGACAGATTGGCAACTTGGGCAGTTTTTGCTAAGCCTTTGGAAGTGGTTCGCCACAATACCAGAACAGCTTTCTAGAAATGAGTTAGTCTTCTGGTTTTACAATTGCTTTTGTACCTCTTTTGCAACGGTCTTAATTGAAAATTTGTGATTTCCCTTTAGGCCAACACAAATTCATCCGACTTTAGGCGATGAAATCTTATTTTTAGTAAATCAAGTTTAGAATTTCTCATTGTTTTGATCAAAATGCATTTACATTCACTTATGCATCCGATATCTATCATATCTTTATTGTAAAAAAATTGATTTTTCGAATTCGTAAGGATACATACACATTCTAAATATAGTAAATCAAATACATAATCATGCAACAACGGTCTTGTTTAATAATTTGTGTCGATTATTCAAGGCAAAGCGTGTGCCCCCGAAGCTGGCCAAACTACTAGATCTTCAACAAACTTTCTTCTATCTAACATTCCCTCCTAAAAATTCTTACCTATTTTATTATAAATAAAAGTTTCAATTTTTGCCTTAAAAAATAATTTCTATGACATGGGTTGTTACTTATTACACTAAAGCTTTGATCTTGGCCTCTTGGGTCATTATTTTGTCATTTTTATTAGATTTCATTGAATATTTTGGAAATATTTAATAAGAGAGGGAAGAAATAGAGAATTGTTGAGAAATTTTAAAATAAAGGTTAAATATTTGAAAGAAATGGGAAACGAAGAAACAAAATTGGAACCAAAAAGAGATAAAAAAGGTGGAGACATTGAGACTCAAGTGGTTTTGAATGTGTATGATCTTACCCCGCTTAACCAATACACTCATTGGTTTGGTTTTGGCGTTTTTCATTCTGGCATTCAAGGTATATTTTTTGGATCTTTAACGTGTTTCTGGTTGGTACACGATAGAAAACTTATTATTATTGCTGTTATTTTCATTATTTGTGTTGGATGATTAATGAATTGATTGATTGATCGATCTGAGTGTCACTGTATCATCTAACTCTTACTTGTATTTCATTTTGTTGTGAATTTTTTTATTTACATTGTGATAATTGATCAAGGATGCCATTAACATTGGTCTAATGTTGCTCTATATCTTGTAGGTGAAGTGGATCTTACTTAGTATCTTTAAGCAGTTACATTATCATTTTGTTGAATGTGTGCTACTCCATCTAATTCATTTATGGAGTATTTCTTTAAGTTTTTCGTTTTTTGGGTGGTACTATCTTCGGCCACTTGCATGTGTTCTCCTAAAAAAACTGATCCAAAAGTAAAGGTAAATAAATTCATGGATCAGAGGGGGAAACTGATAGAGATTATGGTGACAATTGAGGGAAAGAGTAGGGTGATTAGGTTTGCAGCTGTTGAGGAGGAGATGACTAAGTGACTAACGGAGGAATGTGTCATATAAAGGCCTAAAAGGGTAGGGGTGAAATATGACTGGCGGAAATTACATTTTTTATTTTTCCCCTGAATCGTGCCATCCAAACAAACTATACATGAATTCGGAGTATTACATAAATGATATTAGTCTAGTCTTCTAGCTCTACGAGAACGAGTAACACTACGGATCTTAGTCTTATAGGCCCGCAAGAACGAGTAGATGAAGTGTCATTTTGTAAACCTTTTGTCTTCATCGATTGTGACTTATACCTGAGCAAGTAACTGACTAGGAACATATTATGATACGGATAGTTTTACTAGTCAATACTTCATGGTAATTGGTGAATGTAGTAGCTTCTTTGGCTGTTTAGCATACTGTACGCTAACGTCAATTGATGTAGTGTTGCTGTGTGCCTGCAATGACACCATGTTGCGTTGTTACAAACAGTACATGGCATGGAGTATGGGTTTGGAGCCCATGATTTCGCAGCCAGCGGTGTTTTTGAAGTGGAACCGAGGAGTTGTCCAGGTTTTATATATAGAAGCTCTATCCCACTCGGTCGTATAAGTATGTCCCAGTCAGAATTTCGAACTTTTATCGAAGGGGTTGCTTCTGAGTATCACGGAGACACGTATCATCTCATCACCAAAAACTGTAACCATTTCACAGACGACATGGCCAATAGATTGATGGGCAAAAGAATCCCCAGATGGGTTAACCGCCTTGCCAGAGCTGGTATGCTCTAAACTCTATATATTTGATCTAGTTCTATTCCCTCATCGTTTTTCTTAACCCAATCGAATGTCATCACGGTTAACAATTACAATATCGACTGTAAATCAGGATCTGTATGTAGCTGTTTGCTTCCAGAAAGCCTGCAAGTAACGACCGTCAAACAACTGCCGGAGTATCATGAATGTACAGGTGAGTAAACTCTCCTGAGTGTTTTCTGACAGTACATTCTTGTGCAACTACTAACATATAGAACTAAAACTTGCATTTACAGAAGACAATGTAAGCGAAATATCCTCATTCATCAGTCATCACAACCAAACTGAAAGTGAAGATGCTGATCATGATAAGGTGCTGCTCCTCTCTCCGAAACCAGGAAACACTGATGTTGTCTTCATCAAGGAAGTCGAACACCGATAGCTTCTCGCCTTCTTGGTGCTCTGGAATTTCAATGCTTTTATAGCTGAATTTAGGTTCTCAGTAGGAGCTTCTGTAGGTCATTCAGTTTCATTTTTCCCTTAATTGGAGCATTATTTATTTTGCTAAAGTTTTTTTGTATATTTGGCATAAGACAGAACCGTGAATACGCACCTCAAACATTTGAAACTTTGAGCTACATAATGGAAGTATCTCACAGATTTTATCAACAAAACATCAGTTCTTTTTGTGGAACTGAAAATGCAATACAATTTAATGTACATAAATTCGAAAAAACAAAAAAAAATCAAACAAGTATTAAATCACAAGAAAAAAAAAATACACCTACTGGAAATCTTCAACTATCTGCCCGACAAAACAGTTGAATGCTCAATTGAAGAACCACCTGCATTTGCACTAACTTTAGTATTAACATCAGACAAATACACTCCTGTGGCCTTCATCCTGTTCTTCCCGGCGACTTTCTCTGTCCCAATCGACAGCAAATCGACTATAATCATCTCAGTCTCGGGCGGCTCATCGACCCTCAGATGCCCTTCAAGCATATCCACAACCTGAGCCATAGTCGGTCTACGCCTCACCTTCTCTTGGATGCACCACAATGCTATGTACACCATTTTCCTGACTTGCCCCTCGTCTACCCGCTTCCCATCTAATAACCTCGGATCTAGGACTGACATCAGCTTCCCTGCTTTCATTTTTTCAACGACCGTCTTGGGGAAGTACTCGTACTTTCTGAGGGATCTGTCCTTGGAATCTTCGACTACTCGGACGTTCCTCTTCCCTCCGATCATCTCGAGAAGTACCATACCGAAACTGTACACATCAGACTTTCCTGAAATGCCATTTTCTAACAGCCATTCAGGCGCTAAGTATCCTTTTGTACCGCGGATATTCGTGACTATTCTGCTCTCGTCTCGGCCCATAAGCTTTGCCAGTCCAAAATCTGAGACGACAGCTCGATAGCTGTCATCTAAAAGAATGTTTTCCGGCTTCACATCCAGATGAAGGATCCTTGAGCGGCAATCATGGTGAAGGTATGACAGTGCCTTTGCCACGTCGATGGCAACACTGCACCTCAGATGCCATGGTAGACATCCACCAGGACGAGTCCTTCGGTCTCGTCGTGGGAAGATCCAACCGTCTAGTGATCCCTTTTGGATGAATTCGTAGACTAGAAATCGCGGTCCTGAAGGAACCACACAGTAGCCGTAGAGTCTTACAAGATTGATGTGTTGTATGCTGCCAATTGCTGCCACTTCTGAGAGGAACTCCTTCTCGCCTCGCTCCTGGCCTTCGATCCTCTTCACCGCAACACAGGTACCTGATCGAGAAAATATCAAAAATAAGCTCAAACTCAAAGATAACAGATTGAAAACTTTCCAACTTTCAATCCACACAGAATTCCGTTGCACAGTAAAAACATAACAATATTGCAAAAATATTCGATCAACTCAAAATGAAGCGCTGTTCCAAGATGACCTAAAATGAAAATTGCATCGAAATTCACGACAGTTGACTGGTACTAAACTTTTCACCACCAATTTACCGGGTCATTATGTTTTAATTCATCATAATTCAGAACCAAAGAATATTATGTCGATCTGTGGTTGACTCGACTCAAACTTCTGATCTATGCTAATAATTCCAAAGTAATAAGAGAGCAATATATATACTTGGAGTATATGCAATTATCTTACAGTACCATCACTCAAGATGCCTTTGAAAACGCTCCCTGACGCTCCTCGACCAATCAACGCGTTAAAGTTATCAGTCGCGAGCTCAAGCTCCTTATGTCGATACTTAGTCGGGACCCCAGCGACTTTCCTGAGAAAACTACAGGGCACAGAAAGTTCCCTTGACATTACATGCTGCTGTTTCTGAGGCAACAGGCATCCTCCTTCCTTGTTTCGACGTCGAATCAGCCATATAAAAATAGCAAAAATCACGGCCAAACTCGACCCGAACACACAAAAAAACTCCCAAGATGGTCCAAGGTACAATGAAGACACAGTAATCAAAGTGATCAAAGTTACAACTAATATGAATGCAAGTATTTTAGACCTTTTATCATCCATTACACTTTATAAGACCGAATTTACGACGTTTTTAGGAAGAATTTAAAGGGTTTTTCCTAGGGAATTCTTCATGATTTTGATTGATTAAACACAATTTGAGGGTATTTGATTGAATTTTAGTAGTATAATACAGCTAGCAATAGATTAAATTAAGAGTAAAATAATTGTTGAGTTGTTTAAGTCAAGGGGTGTTATTACTTTGTAAACTTAATTGTTTGATTTGGTCTTTGATGAGAAGACTTAATTCCACGTTCATTTTCTATGTAATTTTTATGTTGGTGGGGTGACCTAGTCATGGTTTTGTTAGTGCAAGGCATGAATTTTTCGGTTCGGATAAGCCTAGGAAGTTCGTCAAGAGAATGAAGATTTGGACGTGTGATCTAGAGTATTTGGTTTTTGGTTAAGATGGCTCTAACAGGGGATATCAGATGCCGCAGTTGGCTAAGGCCAGGGATGTAAAGTGTGATGTGGTACGCGATAATCGAGATGATGTAGGGTAGTATTGTGATACACTACCTTTAGATGATTTTATTATTATAATTAGGGATGTTATAGAGTTGCATCATCGTGCAAAGTAGAGGTGTGTAGTATCACTGAGTGAAGAACTGAAGATGTATACCTTAGTATTAGGTCAAAATCCAATAGTCGGGACAAGTTGACCATCGATTTTTTTTTTAAAATTCAGTCTCGGTAATCAACAATTCTTACAAAATGTACATGACAACGTATTGTTACTCATATTTTAATACTATGATTAAATCTCTAGACTACCCACCATTAAAGATGTAGTTGATGCATGATTAGAAGATGTGGTTGATACATGGTACAAAACAATTAGACATGAATAATATTGAAGATTGTGTTAGATCGATCTATATCTAAGAATCAAGGACAAATTTGTAGAAATTTGAAGGCCGTCTTTTCTAAATAACAACTTTTGAGTAATCAAAAGATTCACAATATCACAATATCTAAAGATCCCACATTATTGCTACGGTGCTACCACGTCTTCAAAGACTCAAGTAATCAAGTGCATTGCACAAGTATATTGGCATTCATTCACATTATTAACAATAGTTACTTTGTTGCAATGCAAAAGTAGTGGAAAAGTGTCGGTATCCTGTAAGATCGTTGTATAACATACAACAAATCTGCATTTACTTATATATATATATATAATTTTAGGATACTGTTACAGTTAATAGGTAAGATGTTTTTCTATTTTTCTCAGCCGATAGATAAGGCGCTAAAAAATTACTCGTATACAACTATACAAGTGAAAATTTGCATTCAAGTCATTTGACTAAAATTCAACTCAAACATGACCGAAACTTCAACTTAAATCGACCCAATCCGTTCAAACTCATGTATGATTGAATTATAAGTAACCATCATCCTCAAATGACGTGATATAAACACAACAAACTCTAACTAACTCGACCAACCGTATCTGACGTAAACTAAAACCAACATACAAAGTTTCCAAATATAACTCGATCCCAAATAACCCAACACCTACCTATTTTACTTTCCGTCAGTAAATACCTTCATTTATTATCAATTTATCGATCCTGCTATTTTAAAGTAAAAGACGGTTTTCCAAAATCCTTTTGCCACCTAAAACATCTAATTTAAAGAGGGGTATAAAAACCCATTTGCCCTAATCAAAATCCCACACAATTCCCTCCAAATTTGTGTCTCGAAAACAACAAAAAAAATGGAGAGCAAAACAAGAGCAGAAAATGGAGGAGAAAGTAAAGCAGTGAACAAAGATGTAGACTTTGCAAACTACTTCAGCACATATGCCTTCTTATACCACCAAAAACAAATGCTTTCTGACCATGTTCGTATGGATGCTTACTTCAACTCCATCTTCTTCAACAAACACCATTTTGTTGGCAAGGTATTCACTTTTTTCTGGGTTTAATTTGGTAATTGTTTGTTAATATGGGACTTCAACCGCTTACGCTTTTGGTTGAGTTGGTTTCTTGAAATGGGTGTGGTTGAATGTTGAATGTTGAATGTTGAATGTTGATTGGCCCTTTTTGTTGTTTTGGTGAATTGGGTAGTTGAGAATGTGGTTTGTGTTTCTTGGGTTGTGTTTTTTGTTGAATAAAGTCGTGTTCTTTTGGACTTAATTTCAGTTCATTTCTGATAAGTTCAGCTCGGTTTAGTTCAGCTTTTACCATTTTGTTGCCAAGGTATTCACTTTTTCTGGGTTTTTTGTTGGTGAATGTTTGTTGATTTGGTTAGATTGTAGGTGTGTGGTTGAATGTTGATTGCCCTTTTTGTTGTTTTGGTGAATTGGGTAGTTGGGAATGTGTTTTGTGTTTCTTGGGTTGTGTTTTTTTTTTTGGTTGAATAAAGTCATGTGCTTTTGGACTTGATTCCACTTCAGATTAGTTCAGCTCAGCTCTTCTGATAAGTTCAGCTCACTTTGACGGTAAAAAGTCCAAAATAACATTGCAAGTAAGAGTTTGATGGCCTGTTGGGGAACGTGAACGAGCTTAGTTGGTGAAGTCATTCAATTTCGCATAGAAGTTGTGATTTACATTTGTCAGCATTCTGAGGATTTGGCTGTATGTATAATGAACAGGCAAGATTTTCATGGGAAGTTTATGAAGTTTATGTCTTCTGGCAAATATCAGCTAACTTGGCCGGTAAAGTCGTTGAAATCTGTGTTTATCATTTACAATGCTTGGTCTTTGGCGGATTGTGTTATATTTGATTGACCCTTTAGTGGTTGTGGTGACTCGGTTGATAAGAACATTGATTTGTGTAGTTGTTTGAATGTATGTTGAACAAGCATTACCTTCTATGGCAAGGTAGCAAGTTTTCGTCTTTTGGTAGTAAAGTTTTCTTTCTTTTATAGATGTTAGCTAGCTTAGCCTAAAAAGCCATTTAAGTTGTGAAGAAATCGACATTTACATTGATTAGTCTGTGTGGGTTGCCTTGTAGTGTGTTGTGTTTAGTTTGCATCACTTAATCGATGTAAGGTGCGGTTGGTATAAAGTTTAGGTTATTGTAAGAAAATGGACTAACTTGATTGGTAAAGTTAGTGTCTATGTGCAAATGAGAAAACTTATTCCTTAATCGATAAACTTAGAGGTTATGGTCGTTGGAGTGTTCGCCTACATTTGATTATTGTGCTGATTATGTGCACATTTGTGCGGTGAAAGACCGTATTGGATGTGGGAACTGGGAGTGGGATTCTTGCCATATGGGCAGCTCAAGCTGGTGCAAGGAAGGTCTATGCAGTGGAAGCTACAAATATGTCTGAACACGCCAGGCGTCTTGTTAAAGCTAATGGCCTTGAAGCAATCGTTGAAGTTATTGAAGAGTCGATTGAAGATGTCTCTCTTCCTGAGAAAGGTTTTTCTCTTCATTACTCTTTGTTGGTTGTATAAGTAAATGCATGATCATTCATGCACATGGGCTAAAATGGTTCATCTAATCGAGTACCTTTTCTGTGTAGTTGATGTAATCATATCAGAGTGGATGGGGTA
>JAUEKU010125260.1:0-12559 GCA_032274805.1 Gypsophila paniculata
ACGACTCCGCTGGGGATCGAACCCAGAATCTCTGGTTTCGTAGACCAGCGCCTTATCCATTGGGCCACGGAGTCCTGTTGTTATATTATTACATGAAATTTATTTATTGTTATTACTGTGACGATGGCAAAACACCATCCTCTTTATACAAGACAAATTTAATCCACTTATCATCCAAAATCATATGGGCAAAATCGATCTCCTTCTTAATAAATGATTGTTTTTTATCAGATTATTATATTGTGCAAAAAAAAAGTCAATTTATGCTCAATCCCAAAATAAAAAAGTAAACAAATAACTAAGACCAAGAAAAAGTACTCCGTACGCGATATCAAACACGGAGTAAACTAATACATAATTGAATCTTTTAATGAAAGATGCCCAAGAGTTCGTTACAAGGAGGCTCACATCAAACTGTACAATTCATCTTAACATACAAGAAGTTAATTAACAAAATCTCAAATTTCAGGGACAAAATCAGTCCTAAATGAACTTGAGTTAGGACAGTAATTAGTAATTAGTGAGCTAAAGTCTTGTTAATATTACCAAGGGACTCGTAGAACAAAATATAGCCATGGTCGGTGTTACTAGAGTACTCCTGTGCAGATCCGAAGAACGTCTGCACAGCGGACTCGTCGATCATCTCCACGTTCTCGTCGTCAAAGAACAGCCAATGGTTATGACTTTTCACCAAGCTTACGTAATGTCCGTGGTTGGGTCCACTACCAACATGAACCACCACCGCAAATAAGGAGTACTCTCTGTCGTTATCTTCCACAGTCTCGCTCAGTTTTAGTTCCAGAGGGAAGACAACTCTGTAGGATAGTTTCTTGTACCTGCCTAGCTGCTCCATGTACTTGAACCGCTTCAAGTGGATTACAAGAATCTGAGGTGGCCTTTTAATCTTCATCCTCTTTTGTGCCTCCTGCAAACTGCTCCGTCAACCATCATATGTTAGCCCGTAGTTCAGCTTGTTTTTCTGACGGTTCTAATAAGACATAAAAGTATTGTTTGATAGGAAATTAGGAGCGAGGTGGGGAAGGGGGGATGGAGCAAGGGTAATTTCATTCCAAAATCTTTCCCGTGTTGAAAATTTCAGGTATGGCTTACATGGAGTTAAGTGGATCTCTCAAAAACTCTCTCACTTTTCGTGAACTATACTAAGCATTCAAAAATTAGAAAGAATCAGACATCAAACTGAAACTTCAAGCACAAAGTAAAATAAAGCACCAGGAATTGTTCGCTCACCTTGAACATTTGTCGCAGAAGAATTTGTCCTCAGCATTTAAGGTTTCGGTTGAACTAAAATTTTTAAGACAGCTAGTGATGGAACTGTTTTGCTCGATATCAAGGCTCAAGTCGAAAAATGTTTCATCCCTCGCTGTTACAGTCTCGCACTGCAAACATCTTGTCTCATTTGTCAAAATTCCCTGATCACATAGTCAGAAGCACTTTTAAGAACATATAGATTATAACACTCCACAGGGAAGTTCATATTCACTAGCCCGCACACAATACACCCCGAAAGGGCCTAATCACAAATGTATGACGACAATTACCTGAAAATTTCTGTGTACCCAAGTGGCCAGAGGTTGCTTCGGAGTGGTGTTAGCCAGGACACTTGGTCCATTTGCAGCTTTCTCAGACGGGCTAGTTTCGTGATCATTCTTTGCAGACTTTGCTTCTTTTTCCAGTATGTCAACGAGTTCGTTCAGCAAAAAGTTCAAGAATTCATGGGCATCCTACACAAAAAGAAAAAAGGGGAAAAAGGAAGTGAATTTTAGAGAAGTATATCTCCTTCAAATGACAATAGCCAGTGTGAAAATTGCGTTTCATGAGAACGAAAAAGCAAAAGGGAAAATGAATGTCTCTTTAAATGAGACAAAATATTCTATCAACACTATTTTCACTATGGTTCATTCGTAAAACAACCTAGTTGTGATTCAACAAAAGACGAAATGAACTTAACAACAGAAGTACCTGGTGCATATAACTGCGGAAAAGCTCATTCTGTTTCTTCAATCTTTGGACAAAGCGTTTGGGAGCTATGACCCCTGTTTTCTTCTTTTGCGAACTTATCTAAGATATTCATGAAAATTAATTAGCGACTCCGAACAGCAACTGTGTGATAAAATCAAGAACAGCAGATAATAAAGTGCTACAAGGTATTTTGCTTAAAATATACAATGCTAGTAGCATGATGAAGATCACAACCGAGGAACAGTTGAAGGTCGTCGCAAATAGAGTCAGCACCACAGCTAATAGCCAAGCGTCCCTTACAAAAAAACGCATTGCACGTTCATGCTATATTTTCAATAATTTTCTTTACTCCGTAGGAAACTAATATAGAAAATCTTAAGTCAGCTAACAAAGCTTTATCAACTTATCGTACAACCTTGTGTAGGAAAGGAATGTACAAAATTATGGAGAATACCTAAAGCTTCAAGCCCAATAGAATAAAATGCCAATACGCAAAGAAAAAACTGTAAGAAGAGAAAGAAACGATTATTGTTTACCTGAGAAAACAAGTCAGCCAAGCAGGTGAGGAGATTCTCCTCCGCGTCCACCAAATTTTTGTTATTTGAGTAATAGTCTAGCAACTGTTCCCGAAATGGAACGCAAAAATATAGAGCCTGCAAACACCAATGAAGGGAACCAATTACCTTCTAGATAAACCTACGTAGAGATAGAACCACAGCTTAAACGCTCTCAAATTTCAAAACCAAATTATGACAAGGATTATAGTCGGCCATCAATTCTCACCCTTCAACTGTTTGATAGAATGAACTCCACACCACAAGAGAATGAAAATGTGAACTCTATACATAGTCATAAACCGTTCATCGACAAAAGTAATGTTGAAAAGAGCTCAAAAGGTGACTTTTCCGACACAAACACACGCTTTCAAAATCATTTTGGGACCAAGGCTTTGTTATCGTTGAAGAGTTGAGGACTGACAAGTTACGTACTCAGGCATATATATCATATCCTATACAACAAGAGGGCATATCATTATAAAAGAAGACGGCGAAATGGAGCTTCTCAATCTCTTAAAATCATCACTCTTGGACGACAAATTAGCATAACTTCACCAACAACTTGTCTCTTGATGTTACAGCACAAGCAACAGGACTGTTATACAGCATACCCCGGTTTTATAATACATTAGGTCCGCATTTTTATTGATATCATACTTGGAGGTATCGAAACAATTACAAAGCCCATAATACACCGTACAACAATCTCACAAGAGACTAACCCCGACGAATTCCATGTAACAAAATTGAAACTTTCACACAACCCAGATGACAAAATATGATCTTGTACAAAACCCAGATGGCAAAATTTGATATTTCATCACAAAATTAAATCATTCATATCAAGGATAAAAAGAGGGAAAAACCTGCAAAACACTATTACAATAACATGTATTTCCAAAATTTTCGAAACCAAAGAAACGTTGATCCTCAGGAAAATGATCACCAAGTGCTTTCTCTAGTTTTGAACCTGCTGCACCCATCACTTCCTCCTTCACTCACCCTTTTCTCTCTATTTTATGACGAAAATTTAAAGGAAAAGTAATGATTTTTGAAGATTTGATGGTGATATTAATGAAATTGATGATACGGAGTAGTTTGAATGATTGTGTTTGGATCTCATTTAAGAAGAATGAAGGATTGAAGATTGATAATCAGACTATTTCCTGGGTTTGTATTTTGGGCACACTAATGGTAATGGTTGTATTTCAATAGTTAAAGCTGCCCATCTTTAGTAGATGGGTACTAATGGTAATGGTTGTGTCATCAAGGCTCTTGTGTATAATAAGGGTTGGACCGCCACGGTTTATGGCACGATTTATATAGTTGAAAGAATAAGAGGTGTTATCTTAAATTTTTTGAAGGTCGAGTATTTAGTACTCTGGGACGAGTTAGGTCGGGGTGGGCTCATTCGTGTGTGGACTTGTACTAGGCCGATCATTTTACATGAATTGAGAGTGGAAGCTAAAGAGCAATAAGGTTTGGTAGGTCAGGTCGAGTCGAGTCGAGTCGGCGTTAGCTCTTAAAGGTCTATTAGGTTGGCTAGACTAATGATATTTGACCATGCCTAGCCCTTGTTAGAAGCGGGATTAGGTCAGTTGGGATATGGGAGGGAGGTCCCCCAGAGCCTTGAAAATTGAGGCATATTAGGTGAGTCTGCCGAGCATAGATGCTTAATTTCACCCTATTCGATCTATGCTGAGATGTGAGGAAATTTGGAGATAACGAATAGACTTGACAAAATTGAAACGATATAATAACCTGATTTGATTAGTCTAATCCAAAATCTCTTTCAGATTACTTATAAATTAGCCACATTACAATAAACAGATAACTTAGTCGTAGCAAACATAAATATTAACCACGGGAGCTTCAAATTTGCAAGCTAAAGACGCATAATAATAATAATAATAATAATAATAACATGAGGGCAGGCGATGATAGTCTTTGAAATACAATACATTAAAACAAATTCCAGAAAAAACAAAAACAAACGGCGTTTCAGACGCATTGAGCTGCTTCTAGATACGCAGATGCAGTAAAAACAAGTTTGGTAGGTGTCTTGCAGAATGCACAGCAGACTCTTCAGCTTCCTGCACAACATTGCAACACAAGCCATCATCAATAGACATACACTTATGATATGATCGACGACAACGCTCACCAAACAATTTTATCAATCAAAAGGAAGCTCTCGTTTAGAGGGGACAACAACAACAAAAAACAACAAAAAAAAGGACTAACCTTCTAGTAGTTCATAACTGTCTCATAATACTCAATATCGCTTAAAATGTCAGAGGCCAATGTGTCATCAAATAGGGATAGGGTATCAGAATAAGTGTAGTAGCGCATACGTTCAGCAACAGTGCGAGAGGAAGCGCGACAGAGAATCCTGCCGTCTTTCCCAAATGCAACCAGGGAATGCGTATGTTCTTGATATAGATCCTTTTTGTAAATATGCTCGATAACAGAATCACACAATTCTTGAGGAAATATTTTTAGGCCTTCTTCGACACTGCTTGACAACGACTCCAGAGGAACGAAAATAACTTCACTGTCAGGGTACATTAACTTAATCTTAGGGATAGCCTCATACACAATCTCGTCGAGTCTAGGATAGTTGGGAACAGATACGCCCAAGTCTTCGAGGCAAAGGAGGACATTCTTGTTGTGAAGATGATGTAAATCGTAGAAACCCACCCCAACTAACTGTTTTAGGGTGACTGATTTAAGCTCATTTAGCCGCCTAGCTTTGTAAGATAGTGTCCCTTGTGAAAGGGTACTCATCGACCCCATAGAAGCTCACAAATGTTTTCCTCTAAGTTCCCCGGGATGGCCAGAACGTGGCAATATGATTAAATAATCTTTTGGACCAGAGTCGCCAAATGGAACGACATATCTCATCATTGAAAGGCATAGTCCACCAGGATGAGCTGGTGTAATTTTTGGAGGTAGATTATTTGATTTGATTGTAAAAAGAATGGGGGTCAGAATATGTTCCCAAAGGGACAGGGAGAAGGACAATATCAAACTTAAGGCCTTTGTCACGGCATTTCTGATGGATAGTCTGAAGCTCGGACATGAATCCAACAACAGTATCGTGGTCACAGTCGAGATGAGAAGTAGGTATAGACATGTTGGTACCAATATGGGAGAGAGAATCGCATTGGAGTAGTTGGACAAAGGAGATAGGAGAGGCGTCTTTGGAACGAATCCTACATCTGATGCTCTCATCATGCTTTCTGATGTTATTAAAGTGATTCATGGTAAAGGGATAATATTGGGGTCCATAATCCATTAAGAAGTGATCATCATAGAACTGCAAAACCAGGCGACTGGGATGGACAACAAGACAGGGCGAGAAGAACTGAGACAATCGAAGAAGATTGCATACTTTATCGCGGGATTGGGAGTCAGAATATGGGATGGCTAGGCAATTGAGGGATAACTTAGAAAAGAAGTCGTCAAAATTAGGGACGCGAGCACCGGGAGCAATCTTACCAACAAGGACAATTTTGACGGTATGAGCGAGTCGTGATTGGAGAGACAATTCAGAGAATAAGGCTTCGAGGCCTCGGCAATTCATGGTTTCCTGGCTATCCATATCAAAAGGAAAGTTCATACAACAAACAAGGACGTAGTGACCTACAAGACTATCAATGGGAACTGTGTCACCCCCTTTGGTCGTAACTAGATAGTCACGTGATTTGCTAGACAACAAGGAGTATGAATTACCCTTGTAACTTTTAAATACGTATATGTTCTTTCCTACACCTATTTCACTCCCTATGTTATTGGTTTATATGTTTAATGGAGTCACTCATACAATATTTCTGGATGCTTTTATTACGCAATCTAGGTTTCAAGCATTAGACAGTGCCGTTTCGTTGGGTTTGTTTTGTTGGAGTTTTTTTTTTTTTTAATTATTTTCTTTTTTAGTTAATTGAATTTTTTTTATTTAATTGACTTATTTTGTGAATTTTGGTTGAATGATTAAAAATTGAATGAATTGATGAATGAATAAAGTTTGAATGAATAAACTAGAAAAAAAAAGAGTGAAAAAGTGATGAATATAAATGAGGAAGGGAGAAATGAGAAGGGTAAAAATGGAAACATGGTGTAGGAGGGAGTAAAATGAGTGTAGGAAAGAGCATGACCCTTTAAATATGACCAATTACTGTTGTAACTATGAATTAGGAGATTCCGAATGCATGAGACAGTTTCGTAGAAGCATTTAGTTGAAATATACGGAGTATATGTTTATTGGATTTATTATTAGTCGTGTTCTATGACAATAATCATTGTATGGTGCTCATATTCGTTTTACACAAACATTTTAAAGGGCCAAATGACCAAATTTGTAAACAAAAATGGGGTGTCGTGATAAAGTTGGTAAAAAAATTCCGCTACTCTGATTTTTTGTGAACGATAATTCTTGCACGTTTTTCGTAGTTATGATTTTTTTCAATAATGAAAAGCAGAAAAAAATTCATTTAAGGTCTTCTCATTAACACTTATTGCTATTATTGGATTTATTATTAGTCGTGTTCTATGACAATAATCGTTGTATGGTGCTCATATTCGTTTTATACAAATTCTCACATGAGACGGTCTCACGATAATATTTCGTGAGACCTCTAACATGATAAAGCTAGTAATAAATTTATTACCAATTCTAATATATTTTATTTTTTTATATAAAATAATACTCACGCAAATTATTTTAAACTTAAAATAAAAAAAAAACGAATGAATTATTTAATGTGAGAAAGAGAAAGTGAGGTGAAGAACTATGAGAAGAATAATAGTATTGGAGGAAAAAAGTTAAAGGTTTACTTTTCAAAGAGTGATAATGTATTTGAGAGCTAATATTTTTCAATAGATATCTTTAACATTGTACATGCTCAATCTTGACATATATCTAATTATATCACTAGTCATTAGAACACCTAGTACATACGTAATTACTTACGAAGTAACAAAATAAACTCCACATACGACGCAGTTAAAGTAATCAATATCATGATTAGTTATTTACTCTTAATTTTTTGTGCTAATGTTAATGTTGTTATTAGATGTTTCCAAATCCCCCGGACAACATTAAATATTGATGTTGCTAGAAGATAACCAAATCCCCCGGACGGCATCTAAGGTTGATGTTGCTAGAATATAACCAAATCATCCGAATTGCATGTGAATAGAGAAATGGCATTCACCATGGACATGCAAGGAGAGACTTACAGGACGATATGGTGTAAATAACGAATATTCTTATATTTAGCTATCTCCAACGAAGGACACTTTGCAACGGGACCCAATACATCTCGTACTAAGAGAGACAAATCGCTAGCCCTCATCCTATAACTTCCATCACCCAAAGACTCCCAGTAACATCCCTTGGTATTGGCGAATTTACGAGAATTGGTATGTATATGGTCAATGAGTTCGGTCATGCCAAATTTGTGGTGAAAAACGCATATCAACTCCAGTGACTGTGGCACGTTCATGATGTTTTGGTTCAGCATCTGCTTATAAAATTTTTGTCGAAGGAATGTTAGGGTTTTTCCGTGATTATCTAGAGAAATGGCAATCCGTAGAAGGTAGGACTTAAGATGATAATAATCAGAGAGAGGCGGAACATGCTGAACGAGAGCGGGAACTGGCTGAACGAGAGCGGGAACTGAGTTATGTGACTTCATGAAATGGAAGTAGAGTCGTGAAAGTGTGATTTCCGGGGGAACGGGAATCTCACGCATAATGTAATGGGTTTTAGCATACACCCAGTGAACCGAAAACGTCGGGCCATTTGACGGATACTGTCGGGCTATTAGTAGGCTGTTGGGAATTGAGGGATCAAAATCAGAGATTCTATGTTTGAAGGGCACGAGGGTACTAATACTACGCGGGATAAAGGTGGGGATGTGATTTTGTATTATAAGAGCACCATTGTTTAGGGTTTTAGCAGCGGGGTGAGGGTTTGTGTTTGTAGAAGAGGGAGTGTGGATGATTTACTGGTCAAACCAGACTTGAGAGCAATGAGATAATGGTTAGTATCGGGAGAGGGGTAGAGGAAGAGGGAGTAGGGGGACACTACAACAATTTATCACCTGGGCCACGAATTATGACACGAGAATTTGTAAATCGTGGCATAATAAAAATAAAAAATAGTTAGCCATGGGAAAAACTAATTTTTATAGCCACGGGAAAAGTTTATGCCACGGGAAAATTGATATCGTGTCAAAAGATCACTTGCGCCACGGAAAATAGTTTTTTTCGTGGCAAAAACATGTATTTAGCCACGAATTAGGCTATCCCATGGCAAAAATATCTACTTAGCTACTAATTAGTTTATTATCGTGGCTAAAAAAATATTGTAGAATCAATCAATCAATCATCAATATATATTAATAATTTTGAGTTTTTTAGAGCGACGTGAGAGAGAGTCCAACAATTTTAGGATTCTTATTTATTTTTATTATTTTTTTTAAATTTCATATTAAAATTATTACAATCCTATTTTCATTTAGATATATAAATTATCATATTTTTTCTATTCCTTTTAGATTTATAAATAATCAATTCTAATTTAACAATAGCTAGAAGTCACTTTATTATAAAGTATATAAATACATATGTAGAGAACAAATTTACTTTTATTACTAGAAGTATTTATGCTTCTAGTAATCAATTCTAATTTATCACTTTATTCTACAGTATTTTCGTTTGTTTGTGCTTTGTTTATTGGGGGTTTTGTTAGTGAATTATTTGATTATAGTGTTTAAACTCAAAATAATAACTATATGAAATTGTTTATTGCAGTTGAGATTTTGGAGCGTTAACCTAAAATAGTGCATACATAATAAAGATCGTTGTCGAAACCTTTGTTCATACTTCTCTCTTTAATACTTCTCTCTTTAGGTTTGATTTATTCTCAACATCTCATTACGTGGATTATATTATTAAATTTACATATTGAGAACATTCTTGAACCGCCGAGAGTAAAAAAAAGCGGGTAAAAAACTTTTGGTCCCCCAAAAACCCACTTACGGGCCTTTTTTTGCAGAAATCGGTGGGCCAATCTCCCTTTGGCAAATTGGAATGTGTAGATCTCGAAAAGTTAAGTGGTTTCAAAAAAAAAAAAACATCTTAATCGGAGTCCCGAGTGCAAAGTTATGGCCCTCCAAAGTTTTAGGTCACCATTTTGAGTAATATAAGTTTATTTGTATAATTATTAATATTAATCTTTGTTACTACATACTCCTTCTGTCTCAGTCAATTGTTAACGTTTCAGTTTTGATACAAAAACAAATGCAAAAAAATGAAGAACTATAAAAACAAGCATAGAGTAACTTAATACACGGAAGTCATTATAACACGCTCATTTACATGTACAATATATGATATTTGTATAATCCACAAAAATATAAAGGTTAATTGTATCATGTATAAACACTCAAATATCAAACGTTAACGATTCACTGAGACGGAGGAAGTATGTTGTGTATGTAATAAAGTGTTGACAACGGTTCTAAGAATAAAGTGTTGTAAAAGACCCCTTTTAACAACGGTTTTTTGTAACAATCGTTGTAAGAAACCCCTTTTAACAACGGTTTTTTTTGCAAAAAACTGTTGTTAAAAGTACTCTTTTACAACGGTTTTTTGCAAAAAAAACGTTGTTAAAAGGTTTTTTTTAAAACGGTTTAAAACCGTTGTCAAAAGTTGTACACTTTTAACAACGGTACAAAACACAATGACCTATGATTTGTTTAACAACGGTTTTTAACCGTTATTAATGCTTTATTTTGTAGTAGTGTTTATTGTGATACGGAATACCTCTCATCCGACAAGCTAGTTATTTTAGTTTTCATTTTGATCGTGTTTAGTAACAGTAGTGAGACGATCTCACATGAGATCTACTTAATTGTATAAACGAACAACAAAAATATGTTTTCCAGTCTCAAACTGTATTGAGTAAAAATAAATATTTTGTCGATGTAATTAATAAGGTCTCCATTCATTCAACTTTGTCAGCACATTTTCAATTGTGTCGGGTGTGTATAATATTAAATCTCGACAACGGTCACGGTCATGTATCGACTGTTGTGGCATAATCTTGTTATATTCAACTAGTATATGCGTGCGTTAAAGTATAGGGATGTCAGTGGGGCGGGGATGGATACCAAAACTTCCCTGCCACGAGTGGTGAGACAGAGGTGGGTTTCAATAAACACCCGCCCCGCACCCGCATTACCCGTACCCGCCCCGCCTTACCCGCACCCGCCCGCTCACCCTTACCCGCCTTTATATAAACAAAAAAATTTTAACTTTTATCTATAATAAAATATCCCAGCCGCACAAAGAAATACTCCGTATTAACTTTTATAAGAAATATTAACTGTTATTATAAACAAAGAAATATTATATGTAATGGACGGTTGGACATTTTTGGTTGTAATCGTTTAATATTTACGATTAAAATTCAATATGATGGCTACTTTAAGTGAGTAATGCGGGTGATAGGGCGAGTCAGTGGATACCCGCTGGGCGATAGGGCGAGTTGGTGGAGCTCCGTTGGGTGATTGACTGAAACTCAAAGTTATGAATTTAGAATATGACAATTCTTTATTTCAAATCGTAGATCTTGACAAGATTTTCGATTTGAAAAAAGAATCTTCGTATTTGGAATTCGTAGTCATGAGTTTTGATTGGTCAAAGTTTTTTTTACCGAACAAACTTTGACCGACCATATCTTCTGGCAACGAGTTCCGAATACAATTTTTTTTTTTTTTTTTTCAGATTGAAGATCTTGTCAAGATCTACGATTTGGAAGAAAAATTTGTCGTATTATGAATTCAAAACTTCGAGTTTCGGTTAGTCAAAAGCATTTTATCAAAATAGAGGTGTATATTGGGCAAAATTCCAAACCTCGGGGTACCGTGAGAAATATCCCTTAATTTATTTGGGATTGTTTTAGGAAGATGTGGTTAAAAGTTGGGATTGTTTTAGAATTATTGAAAGGTGAGACTATTCTTGGAAGATAGACTAAAAGTGGGCTTGTTCTTATCAATTTTTCCTTTTACTTATAAGAGTGTCCGATAAATATTCTTCTT
The DNA here is from genome assembly GCA_032274805.1 of Gypsophila paniculata. Taxonomy (NCBI): domain Eukaryota; kingdom Viridiplantae; phylum Streptophyta; class Magnoliopsida; order Caryophyllales; family Caryophyllaceae; genus Gypsophila; species Gypsophila paniculata. Next base: position 11,648 of record JAUEKU010125260.1, read on the forward strand.
TTTTAAAATTATTAAATGTTATTGAGTTTGTGACATTTCTCACTAGTTCAATTCAATACCCATATTGTATAAAGTGGTGAATAGTCTATTGAATCGATATTATAGAAGCACATGCGCACGTATGCAATTACATAAATAAATGAGTAGAGTAAGTTTTATGTTAAATTAAGGATTAATCTGAGTTAATCTATTAAATAATACTCCCTTCATTTCAATGATAAAGCCCCTAACCCTTAGGGCCCACTTTTTGTAAGAGAAAAAGTGAATCCATGGGGCTATATGAATAAAATAGAGGGAATAACAATACAAATAAAAAATTCAATTACAATACAAAATATAAATAATCAGAACCGATCAATTAAGAAGTTGGTTTGTTACAAATAAACGAAAAGTAGTTGATAAAATAAACAAGTCTTGTTCAATCGTATACACCTTTTACTTACGTACAAATTTTTATTTACTGATTTCTCTCAAACCAAATAATACTCTCAACTCCATCCTCCACTATCACTGTTCTCCACCACATGTAGGCTACCCACCAGGCCACCACTTATACTCGGTCATCAGCGCACTTCGACCACCACACACGCTGACTCACTTTTTTAGATTTCAAATTCAAACTTCAGATTTACCTCCAAAATTTAGTAGGAGATATATTTCATCCTATGGACCCACCAAAGACACATGTCAACTTGTGGTTGTAAGTGTATAGAATTTCTATACACTGAAGGTATGTGTATCACCCCATTGCTCAGTGTGTAAGGGTTGGACCCTGATTTTTCAGTCCGGTACAGTTTATGGCACGATTAAGGGGATGTCTTGTTGAATGATGTGGTCTTAAGTTTTCGAAGATTTAGTATTTAGCATGAGTCAACATGTTGATCATAGTTAGACGTGATCAAGAGACGGGTC
>JAUEKU010125370.1:0-12555 GCA_032274805.1 Gypsophila paniculata
ATCGTTTTATCACTTTTATTATTTTTATCACTAAAATAACTTAATTAAACTATAAAATGAATTTGAGTAAAAATGAATAGAAATGGACTTAAAATGGACATTAAACCTCACGACATTCTTGCCTTATTTAAGATGAATTTGTTGTTTTTATTTTCCACTTTATTATTAAAAGTAATTGAATAAAATTGGATGAGTAAATGGTATAAAAGAATTAAAATGAAAACAAGTTATGTAAACCGATTCAGTTGTTACTACCAAATCATGGATTAGTATAGTTGATTGAACTACTTGGACATTTAAGATTACGTCACTTAAATATGCTAAGTTGATTAAAATAAATGAAACCGATATGACTAACTTAAACCAAGTCTTAAATTCTGTTATCAGTTTTAAATTTATCACCTTTTATAAAATGAACTTAACGATTTTGTTTTATGAAATTATTTATGTCTTATAAAGTTATTTTACCGTTTTAAATATCACTAAATACAAATCGAAATTAACGACTTTGTTTTAAGAATTATTCGTAACTTAAAAACTTATTTAAACCTTTCTAAATATCGTTATTTATAAAATGAGCTTAACGACTTTAAAACTAGAACTTATTTATAACTTTGTTATTAATTATCACGTTCTAAAATTTTTTAAGTACAAAATGAACTTAACGTTTTTATTTTAAAATCAACTTAATATAGAAACTATTCTAAGTCTAAAATATTAATAAGTATGAAAATATTCTAAATATAAAAACTTGAATAAAAAATTAGGACTTCTTAAGTATAAGAAACTTTCCTCTTGAATAATAAACTTAGAAATAATATTTGACATACTTCACTACAACTAAAACTTAAATCTTTAATCATTAAACTCCACTTCAAATAATATACTTGCTTGATTCTTTATGTTACGAATACGCTTTATAATAATCACGTTTGACGTTGTAATTATGCAATGTATGAAATAATACGAAATAACTTAACGTAACGAATTGGAAGAATTAGCTTGGGCTACTTTTATAATGTCGTTATATCGAGTGAAGTGGGTTAAGATAGTCTTATATGAACACCGCTATCACGGTGCGTATCCTGCATAGTGTGAGCTTGCTAATGGCCTTATATCCCTCAGTCACCCCATTAGCCTTTATGCATGAATGCATACTGAACAAGTCGTATAGGATAATGAACATGCCATCTCTTAGTGGGATTGTCGTTAGGTAATAGTCGTTCTGTATATGAGTGTTATTCTCATCGGCTAGCGGTGCCCGTTTCAGTGGTGTACAGTGTGGTATGTATACTTAAATAAGGGTTTGATCTCCCTATTACGCTATCGGTATCAGGGCCATCAATTACACTATAAAGCTTAGCACTATCTCATTGCATCTGTCTCCTTGGAGCACTTCGTTCTTTTGGGTGTGGCGCTAGCTTTCATTCTTAATCTTTGTAAAAATCGGTAACGGGGTTACATTAGAAGTTCGAATCATTTCGAATACTAGGGGGTGAGATGCAAGTCATCTAGTATTAGGCGTGGTTTGCAAGATTGAGTGAATGCTCCTACTGCAACGGAATTATGATCTCTGGTGTAGTAAGAATGTATACTCAATAGTCAAGCTTGCGAGCTCTTTGTTTTATATGATCTATTTGAAATAAAACGTTTATGAAAATTAAACGACTACAACTTTCTGAATTGTCGCATGTACGATTTAATTACCGCAAACTAGGAACATGCGGATAGGTTGATTGACTAGATGCTAAATGTCGCATGATACTTCACATGTTGCTTGAAATGTTCTGTATGAATGACTTATTCTATAAATGTTCTGTATGAACGATGTGCTGTAATACTTCTGTTATCTTATTGAACTATGTGTTATAATCGTTATACATGTTATGTATGATTTATGAATGATTCACATGTTTATGTGTTGTTTGAACATGTATGATTATAATGCATGATTATTCTAATTATACTGTGTAATAGTCAACCGAAATATTTGGTTTAGAGGCATGTATGAGAACAAGCTAGTCACTGTCGCGCTAAGCGGACCCAGGTTCGAGTTTTGTTTTGCAGGACCCCGAGGACTCACGCTTATTCAGGAGGGGATGTCATTTACTATTTTCTGCGTTTTCCTTTGAGAGATGTAATATAACTCTTTAATTCCAGTACTTGAGTCATACACTATGACTCTATATTATGATAACTTTATTTTAAGAGTTTGTAATATATTAATGACGCTGTTTAAGACTTAATTATTATTTCGCCATAGTTAATTAAAGTCACGAAAAACAAGGTTGTTACAAATAATAATAATAATAATAATGATATTAATATCAACAATATGGAAAATAATTTTAATAATAGTATGACAAATAACAATAATGCTAATGAAAACCTTAACAATCTCTTTGACCTTAATGTGGGACACCTAGAAAACAATGTTAACAACATACTGAATGGTGAACTGATCTCAAGGGGTCGATATAGAATCTTTGAAGTAGAGGGCTTGTATAACAATATGGAGATTAATGAGGTTAGGGGAGAACAATATGTTCATGTGGGGGCTCAGGGGAATTGGGAGGATGAGGTTTTACGCCAAAATGATTATATTGGGGAGGGACAACATAACATCAATATCCCAGAGGAACCACCCCATATTATTGACCTGGATCCATACATGAGATATGTAGACTATGAAGGGTATGCCTTTGAACTGGATTATAACATAGCAACCCAAATGTCCATTAAGAGAAGAGTTCGATATGATGATACTAGAGCAATTAGAGAGGATGAGCAAAGAGGCTACTACTAGTTTTTCCAAATAGGAGGATACATCCCACCTAATATGAATGAACCACAGGGAGCAATGGGTGAAGTACCTAACTGGGTAAATCAATAGAATGAGGAACCTTTTGTTTATATGCCAGCTCCTATAAACATCCAAGGGGCTGACGGGGATGTTTAGAGCCAAGACTCAACGCAGGACTGGGTCTTTGAGGGATGGGATTCGACTTCGGAGGCAGTTAGTATTGAGGAAACAGTTTAGAGATCAGAAGTGGGTAATAGTGATGAATCTACGGGGTTCTTTGCACCAGCTTTTGAGGAGGAAGTGGCGAGAGAAGTACAAGCTATTTCCCGCTGTTTGGATGGGCTCTTACCTATTACTCAGTCGACAATGGCTACATGTGAGGCTTCAAGGATTCATGGAAACACTGATAAGGACAACTAGGATCTCCTATCAGCTCATACTCTGAAGAATTATGTTGGGAGGGGGTGTAACAGTTTCAGAGGGTGCAGTATATAACATAAGGCTTAATAGAGGTGATAAATGGAAAAGGGTATGTTGCATGAACAGGTTCAGGAGAAGAAAGCAGGACGACATGGAACAGGGTGGTTGCAAGGGTAGTGGACATAAAAGGAGGGCCGTATCGAAGCCAACAATGGAAAATAATGATGAAGAATAGTGTTCTGATGGAACAATTGCTAGAAAAGGGAAGGCCGCTACCTGGACAGATTGGCAAAGAAGTTGTGCAGACATGGGGCGTCCAAAGGGAACGAAGCAGAAGGAACGTCCAAGGATCCGTGTCTGAAGCATCATCAGTTGGAGATGGAGTTTGAGGACTCACCAAATTTGATGGTTGTGGAATTCATCGAAGAGGTCTGCGCTGAAGGGAGTTCTGTTGCTGAACCAAGAGGGGTGACAACTTGTTACAATGAGGGTGTTGCGGGAATTGACCTTTCTCAATTTCCTGCAGGCCCATGATTGGCCTATCTTGAAATTGTAGGGGTCTCTCGGATCCGCTATCCCCTATAATTCCTAAGATTAGAGCGCTCCACATTACTAATAATTATGATATTATTTTTTTACAAGAAACTAAGAGTAATGTAGATCATGTGTCTAGTCTTTTGAAATAGTTAGGCTTCCAAAATTTTTGTGGTGTGGACGTGATGGGTCGAGGCGGAGGTCTTTTGTGCCTTGGAAGTCTAGTTGTAATTTCACTTGTATGCAAAAAAACAAAAACTTTATTATTTTGGAGTACAAGGAATGTAATGTCTTTTTATAGTATTTGTGTCTAGTATATGGAGAACCAATCTTGACAAAGAGAAAGGAAATGTGGTAGGCGTTCGAACAATCACTTCGGATGTTAACTAAGCCTTTTGTAATCTTCGGTGACATTAAACAGGTAGATTACAAGGAGGACAAGATGGGAGGCAAAACGGGAACGATAGATGAAGCAGAATGGTTCAATAGTTGGAAGACTAGTTTAGCACTGACCGATGTCCCCTTCAAGGGACCAAGATTTACTTGGTGTAACAAACGGGGTGGAAAGGACAGAATTTACTAGAGGCTAGATAAGGCTTACGCCTCTTTGGATTGGTTTACGTCTTTTCTAGACGTGGGAGTCAAGCACTATCCTATTTAATTTTCTAACCACGCGCCTATTGAGATCAATTTTTTCTTAAATTTGAGAAAGGGACGAAGACCTTATAGAATGGAAGCATTGAGTCTAGAAAATATAGAGTGTATAGATTTAATTAAAAAGAATTGGAGTGCCTCTTTTAATGGATCAAGAACACATAAGTGCCTAAAAGAAATTAGCTTTCATAAGACGTCTAATGTTGGAGTGGTGCATCTCAAAAAAGAAATCAAGGGCCAAATAATGGGATATGTTTGATCTAAAGCTTGAAGAGTCTCTAACTAGAAGCATTGACACCGAAAGCATAGACGTGTATGAGCAGATTCATGGGAAACTTAAACAGTTCTCTGAAGCCGTAGGGAATTACTGGAGGCAGCGAGCAAAGGTAAAATGGGCGACGTGGAGGGAGATAATTGTACAAGATTTTTCTTCAACTAGGTCAAGGGTCGAGCCGGTGGAAATGCGATACACTGTATCAAGGGACCGGAAGGAGATTGGCTATATGATAAGAAAGACATTGGAGAGGTATTCGCGTCGCATGTCAGTATAATTTTCGGAGCAACGAGTGGTTTTCATGAACTTCCGGAGAATAAGTACTATTTGTTTGATGCCATCTTACTCGGGTTGGACGAATGGGATGTCTCTAGGCTCGAAAAATAGTTCACTCAACAAGAGGTACGTAAAACGGTCTTTCAGTTAGGGGCTCTAAAATCACGAGGGCCAGACGGAATCCCATCGCTCTTTTACCAAAATTGTTGGTTCTTTATTAAGAATGAGATTACAGACGCAGTGCTTAATGTTCTCAACTCAACTAACGTTCCAAGAGAGATCAACAAGACATTCATCACTTTAATTCCAAAAATTAGTAAACCGGAAAGAGCCGAGAATTATATGCCAATTAGTTTATGCAATGTAATAATGAAAATTATTACAAAAATGCATAACTAACAGGATTAAGGGAGTTATAGGGAAAGTTGTGGGACCGTTCTGGAATGCTTTTATTCCGAGAAGAAATATTCAAGACAATGTTCTCATCACTCACGAGATGATTCACTCGATAAATCAGAGAAGGGTAAACATGGAAAATTAGCTTTCAAAGCGCACATGAGTAAGGCCTATGATAGGGTGAATTGGTATTTTCTGAAGGAAACGGTGGAAAGAATGGGGTTTCCTTATATTCTTATTAAATTAATTATGAACTGTGTGTCTACGGTATCCAATCAAATTCTTGTGAATGGAACACGACAGGAAGAAATCAGGTCTAAACGGGGTTTAAGACAAGGAGACCCGCTCTCGCCGTATATCTTCATTATTTGTATGGAAGTATTGTCCCTAAATATATGCAAAGCCCAAAGCAACGGGATGATATCTGGTCTCAAAGTGAGTAGACTGGCTTCGCCAATTATTCACCTCTTTTTTGCAGATGTTTCGATCTTTTTCAGTGAAGGAAGTAGGGACAGTTGTCAGAATCTGTTCATTATCATTGATGACTTCTGTAGCATTTCGGGACACATCATTAACAGGGACAAATCGGCTCTGCTTTTTAGCCTGAATACCGCAGGGGAGTTTAAAGATTTGATAGCAGCAAACACCAAAATACGTCCGACGCTGAATCTCGAGATATATCTAGGAATTCCAACGGAATTTGGTGGCTCGAAAAAAGAATTCTATCCTTCGCTTATCGAAAACGTGCAAACAAGAGTTGCATCATGGAACAGAACTCTGCTTTCACCGGCGGGTAGGTTGACCCTTATCTCTTTAGTCCTGTCCTCTCTTTCTACTTATATTCTATCGGTATTTAAAATACCGATAAGTGTGGCAAAGAAGATTAATAAGATATTAGCCATTTTCTGGTGGGCGGGACCGAAGAAAGAGAAAATGGTTCACTGGTGTAGCAAGAATTTCCTTAGTCTTCCAAAAAGTAGGGGTGGTCTTGGGATTTGGAATATAACTTGTTTAAATCAAGCCTTACTTGGTAAAACAATATGGAAAATAATCTCAACTCCAGAATCCTTGATCAGTAAAGTCTTCAGGGCAAAATACTTTTAGGGAGGACAATACTCAAAAAATTATCCTCTTAAATTGACTACAACGTGACCTCTACAATCATCACTCAACACATTTCGAGTACACCTAGAGGAAACTTGAAGCCGAAACCATCGACGCGTCATATCTCTATCGTCGCTGCTGCATGATTCAACATGACGAATACGGCTAATGTAATGTGCGCGATGGAAGGATGAAAAAATGTGAGGAAATGGTTGATGTTGAAAAATTGAAAAAAAAAAAAAAGAATGAGCAGGGGGATATATATAAGTCCAATACGTTTTATATTGAGAGAATTAATGTTGAATATCTTGGGAATATAATAACATGCATTAAAAATTGATAAGTCAAAATTATCTTCATTTAATTAGGGGTATATTTGTCCATCTCTATTTGGTTGTACTATACAACCGTCTCACAGGAGTATAACTCTTTGTTCACAATTGTGATAGATCATGTTGGACATTGTGATACTATATTGACTAGTGGATATTATATTTAATTGCAAAATAATTTTGAATAAAAATTATGATATTTCTTTAAGAAAAATGTGATATCATTTGTTCTCAATTGTGATACTTCATCTTCAAAACAATGAATAAAGATAATTAACTATAATTTTCAACGGAAGAAAAATTAAAATGAAGAACTAAAATAAATATGAAATATAAAACATAATGTTGAAACACAACAAGATAAAGAGTTATCATTTGTTTGTAGTTATAGAAAATAAAAATGTCTCCTCGCTCTTAAAGTAATGCACTTGGTTTCTCCCGTTAATATGTGTAGAAAGACACCAAAAAAAGCTCAATATTATTCTCGAATAATAATCTTTACATCACGTTCATCTTGGAGGCGAGAAAAAACTCAATTACATTCTGAAGAAGACTGCAAGCAAACAACAAAACTTTGTTAATAAAATGATGTCAAATTTAAACGACTCTTTGAAAAAATCAGCATATGAAAGATGTAACATTAGATCGATTCCCCACTACTCACCACCACCATGTATAAACTAAATACTCAGTTCGTGTTCAGCGTGAACACCAACGTATTGTTGAACATATACAGTATCCATATTATTCGCATAAGTAAAACTAATAGAAGATTCTAAAAAATAAGCGACGTAAATATTTGTTATAACTTGTAACAGGTGATACTTCTATAATGGAGACATGATACTTCTAAACACGAATACTACTAAAAAAAGTAAAAAAAAAATGATCACAGTTTGCATAAAAATGAACGTTAATTAAGAGCAATAGACTACGATATTGTCCTGTGAAAAATCATTGAATAAACACAATAATTCGCAGTAACAAAGCATTCATAATTTGAAGTGAAAAATCAACATCAAATAAAAATGAATTCATTATAACCTAATTCCGACATGTCATTTTCACGTGTGACATGCCTAATTAGGGTTTCATTATTTTTGCCCTAATTCAAATATTATTTAATTTAATAATTCCAAAATATCCCGAATCTGTTTTTAACCAAAAACGACAACAAAATTCAAGACGTAAAAATCGTCTTTCTACCTCAAGTCCCACGGTTCACTTGTGCAAGTAGAAGAAGATTTTTACCTCTAAAATTCAATACTTACCTTTGAAGTAAAAAATCAACTTGATAATTAATTAAAATGAATTAATTAATTAGACTGCATTATACAAAACAACCTTTCTACCTTCAAAATTCATTCCATCAACTTTCCATCATCAAACACTCAAAATTCTCTCTAAATAAAAAAATTAGAAAAGCTTAAGGAAGAAGAAGAAGTTCATCCTAAATAATTTAGGTTAAAGGTAAAAGGGTAATTAACTCATACTCCTAATTCTTTTAACTCTTTTAAATATATTAAAATCGATTCTAACATTTGGCTCTCTTCATGTGATGATGCCGTGTGGATTGAAGAAGAAGGATGTAAAGACTGGTTTGAAGACTTAAGTCAATTTGATCATATAATCGATCCCAACAATCAAAAATCGATTCTATTATCAAGGTGACTAGCTTAACCATTCTCTTATCATCCCTTCTGATTAAAGGAGATTTGGTATAATTATTATTAGTTAATAATGTTGTTGTGTATGATTATGTATTATGTGATGAATGTTAAGTAGATAATATAATTATTATGATAATATGAGGTAGAAAACAAAGAAATGAATTGAGTAGAAGACTACTAGGGCCTCACAGCAATCCCGCCTTAATTATCCAAATTTTTCGTTTTAATTTTTGTAAATTATGTTTTATGATTAGTACAATGTCTATTGGTATGTTTATGAAATTAGAAATTGTAATTATGTTGACATAAAAATGAAAATAGAAGAAAAACAAACTATCATTGTGACCATGCATGTCTCGGCCAACACGGCTAATTTTGATTAATTTTTGTCTTTAATTTTGTTAATGATATGTTGTTTATGATGTTTAAATGATGTTTAATATGATGCATGTTTGATTGTATGATTATATGAATTTTTGTGAATTTAAATGGATTTATTTTACTTATGAATGTTCATGCATGCTTATGAAAACTCATCCATGTTCATGTGAAACTCATCCACATTCATTATTGACGATAAATTTTAATTCTTAAAAGTTTATAAGTTTTTTTATCATAAGTTGTTTTTATTTGGTGATTAGTTATAAAATAATTATTAAACATGAATTAAACAAACTTAAAATTTTAAGGACGATAATTATTCAATTCGAAAATTTTACTATTCATGATGACTTTTTATTAGAAATTTAAGGGAAATTCTATGTTATACCCCTAAGTTTATTGCTTTTCTACGTTGTACCCATACGTTTTTGAAAATCTATGATATACCCCTAAACTTCATATTTATTCTCTAAAGTAGCCCTCATTGAGTTCTTTGTTAAATATTTTTCTCTTTAACTCATTCCTTCTACTTATTTCATTACCAATCTATATCAAATCACCCTTATACATAAGAGTCGTCAAAAAACACTATGAAAAGTACTTTTAATATGAATTATTAATGTTTAATTCGTTAATTATTAAGAAACTTTATACATGATTTTTTAATGGTTTAATCGAGAATTGAGAGAGGTTAAGTGTGATTGAGTGTATTTATAAATATATGAATAGGTTAATAAGCAATTAGAAGGACAAACGGGTTAATTAGTACGTTAAATATGTGATCAAGCTAATGGTGGTTATTAATATGGTTATGGTGGAAACAAAATTATAAGTTCAATTGTATAAGGTAGACATAACGTTAAGTTCAGGGGTACACCATAGATTTTAAAAAAGGTAGGGGTACAACATAGAAAACCAACAAACTCGGGGGTACACCATGGAATATCCCTTTAATTTTCAAGGATGTTAATAACCTTAATTGTACCACTTTTTTCGTAACTGCTGTCGATTGGTCAATTATCATTTTTTTAGACTTTATTCATAACTATGTGAGGTTTAATAAATCCTTGTATCGGTCAAGATCGCGATGTAGTTTATTACGGCCAAGTCTCACTAATTCGTCCAATATCACTTCAAAATGCGATAAAGTACAGTAGCCATAATCTGCAACATATTTATAATACGGTCATGTTTCGATCCTGCAACCTTTATTTAAAACCATGATACCGAGTAGAGGTGGCAAATATTGACACGACCCGAAAATACGACACGAAATTAATGGGTTTGGGTTGAGAATTTACGAGAATTTAGAATTTAATTATTTTGGTGATTGAATTTTTTAGTCATAAGACGGGTTAAATGGGTTAAACAGGTCAATTTTTAGGCGAATCATTTTCGAATCATGTTGTTTTGGACTTATTGAGTCATTTTTTGGTTTGTTTTAGTGTCATTTTTCGAGTCTCATATGAGTCTTATCAAGTTAAGTCATTTGAATTGGATCAATTTTATCGGCTCCAAATGCACTGCAAATCTGCAATAAATTTGGATCTCTATAATATTTTTATCCCATATGAAATATAATGTATAATGAACGCAATTAATCAAATATTGATCGTGATATCTCCTATTCTGTGAAGCCTAAAATGAATATGTAGACAAAACTAAATTTTTCAATTCATATTTAAATTTACAAATTTTCAATTAAGACTGCCTCTGGATAAAATCATTTGTAAAACCTCACGTATAATTGAGGTTGTTATTCCATTATTTCAATTTAATTTTGTTATGTTTAGTGAGTTAATCGATTCATTTTACATTATTTTAAGTGAAACGGTGTTATAAAAGACGGAAAAAAGAGAAAAATAGAGTCAAGTATCCGGGGCATGAAAACTAGTGAGGGGCAAGGCATGATAGGGAGTGGGCCAAAAGGCAGAAAAGAAGGGGGGTTTGAAGGGCTGCAGACGGTGGTGGAGCCCAACTCATAAGTGGTCATAGGTTGCAATGATGAAGACCCAAGATGTATATTTGTATACTATAGTGGACATTCGACAACTACCCTATGACTTTTTAGTTTTTACACTACCCTCTCTCTAAACTCTAAAGTTTCATTAACTTTTTACCTCTACACGCTTGTCATTTTATTTTAAAAAAATCAAACAACATTGTGCAATAAAGATTCTTATACTACGGAGTATAAAGTATGGCACGTTGGTATGAGACCGTCTTATATCGTAATATCTACTATTTTTTTTAAAAAATTATCAGTTAATTACCATCAATGTGAGAAGTTTCGCAATAGACACTTTCTCACCCAAGTATTTATGTATGAAGTATGCAAGGGCCAAGTGGAATAATAATGATTTTTTTTAAGAAAAAATGCAAGGTGGAATAATAATGATTTTTTTTAAAGAAAAAATACTACTCCCTCCGATCCATCTGATTCTTAACGTTTGTTTTTGACATTATTCACAACTAATGAGAATTTTCAATATTTTCGACAATCTATAATATAAAATGTAGTCATGTGGGATATTGTTTGATTTGTCTTTGTGAGTAGATTAATAATATCAAATTTTTATAATTATTATTAATGCGAAATAAAATATATTGATAGTGTAAAATGCATCTCGAAAAAAAAAAGAGTAAAATGGAGTTTGCTTAGAATTGTGTAGTAAAACTGGCAATTTGAGTGACATGTTTATGATGAATCAATATGACACATTGACACATAACATATTTTTTCAATTTCTTTACGTAATAGTATAAGTCCATTAAGTAGAAATATTGATGCCGATTAAGGGTAGAATAAATGGTTATACCCCTATCATAAAATATCTCATGGTTCGAGCTCTTTTAGTGTTTTTTGAACCCTTTGCACATGTTTAGGTTAACGTCTAGGCACTCTTGTAGTCTTGTGGAGCATACGAAATACATATTTCGTTGTTTTTGTTTCTGATTTGACGTCAACGTAACCACAGTGTATCAAATTTTTCTTTTTAATCGATTCATTTCGCTCATATTTTTATTTTTTAAAAAATTAACATACATATCAAATCATCTGATACGAATTTTACTACTCTGTACAATATTCGAAGTAAGTACTAAGAAAAGATTATTGGAGAGGGTTATATTGAAAACACGAAACTAGGACACTCCCATCATCCCACATCTTCATGCGTATATATATAGTACTTCGTACTTTTGACAAGCTCACATTCTCCAATTTAGATCTTGTGAATTTCTTTACCACTTCCTTTGATTTCCTCTCAACGATTTGGGTTTCCTTTTAAAACGATCTAACGGTTGATAATTTGATGTTGTAGACGATAAATAATAATTAAACATAATTGTACTAATAGATTAGTCCCACATTGATAAATGAGAGAAGAATTGTCTATGTTATAAGGCTAAGGGGTTATTTACTCTATTGTCAATTGGTTTTAGAGTGGAACCCTCTTCGGCTTCTACCGTGATCTATTTCTCGACAATTGGTTTTAGAGTGAAACCGTACAAGTCAATTGTTAACACTTTCTATATTTGATAACTTTATTTGAGTAAAAGACTATTATACCCTTAATATAAGGGGCATTTTAGACATTTAATCATTTATCTTATTTTTTGTGCAAAAAATATATGTTAATAATTGAATGAGACGGATGGAGTATATTTTTTGGTATATTATTCATTTTTTAACCTTTCTATATTGAACGC
>JAUEKU010125591.1:0-12553 GCA_032274805.1 Gypsophila paniculata
AGTGCATGACCTCATCATTCCTAAAAACTTGTGCATTTACATCATGCACAAGTTGAAATTGAATGGAGGGAGTACTATGTAATAGTCAATTTGGTCATCTCCGTTACTTTCCCTTCTCTATTATCTTCTATCTCTTTTAAACGGTTTAGATTTTGTTGTCAAGCAATCCAACGGTTAATTGTTAGATGAAGTGGATAAGAAATAATAATATAATATTGATATATTAGAGGTTATGGGAGAAAATGGAAAGAAAAGAAATGAAGAGGATCATCTCCCTGAAAGAGTACGGAGTACTTAAGTGGGGGAGTATGCCTCATCAGTAAGTCTCCCTTAAAACGGGTCGACCCGTCTTACCTTAAGACCTCTCACAACAACTATCCACCTTTCCACTTGCACCCCCACTTGCACCCCCACTTGCACTACCCATGGATTTTTCCCCTCACAACAACTATCCGTCTTAAGGTTAAGACGGATAGTGCCCGTCTTAAACAAGAATTTGCCGTTTTTGTGTCCACAAGATCACAACTATGATTTGCTACAATCAAATCTCAAATAGATTTTCTTGACAGCTCATTCTTCAGGTTTTTGTTAAAAAAAGTACAATTTTGATAACAAAGAAAAGTTAATTTTAAATCTCTTTTTACCTTTAATTTCTTGAATTATTTATAACGCGGTCTCTGCCTGTAATCTTTATATGTTCTAATATGAGGGATAGGAAGTTTGAATGTACTCTTCAAAGTCTGGATATGGATCTAGGTTTTTATACGAGGGTTTATTTTGAGGAATCTTGAGTAGTGAAATTTTATTATTTTGTAAATTTAATTAGGAAAAAAATATAGGTGATCAATAATAAAGAAAATTACAAAGTACCGATGATAAATCACTATATCGTGAAATTTTTTTTATTCGATTTCGACACCACTCAGCATCAACAATAGTTGTCAAACAACTCACACCAAGGACTAAAATAGTCAATCACAAAGAAAATTGAACGTTATGAATGAGTAATGGCCCTTTCGGGTTACTTAAAAAAAAAAAAATTGAACGCTATAGGTAATACACTCAACTTAGGTCATTATTAAAGTTGCAGGTAAAGGACAATTTTAGCAAAATTCTACCCTACGCCAGCAATATTTGTCCTAAAAAACAAGATTTGTGTAGGAATTTAAGTTGTAAACGTACAAAAGAGTGGACTTATGAAAAGAACAAGTCTGAAAGAGTGTTAATCAAATGTGGGCAAAATTTGTACCCAATAAAATTTCTGACACTCAAATGGGAAACCAACTTGCAATAAATTGGGCTGATTACTGACAAAATTATTTAAAGTGTGGTCCGATATTGATAAATTGAGATCACTCATATCAAGATTTGGGCCCTTCAATTAACCCATTATTTTCTTACAATTCTTAGCCATGACGATGTTGTAATTTATGATAAAACCCCAAATTAATAATTGATCGAAAATCAAAAAATAATGACTTTTGACTTATTATTAAGTTTGATAAAATTATTTTACGGGGGACTTGTGTTTTCTAACACACAAACTTTTTCTTTTTATAATCTTGTGGATTATTGTGGCAAAGATAAAAATTCAGGGAGTGACGTCATTTTATTCTTGCACTACAAAAAAAAAGCTGTTTTGCAAGGCTATTTGCGACAGAGACAAAAATCTGTCGCAGTTGGTTGAGTCATGTATCCATGTATTTTTCTATGGCGTTTTAACTCGAAATTAATTTTTTTTTTTTTCAAGTGAAAATGTTTGGTATGTGAAATTGTCATGACCCCACTGTACTACAATTTTAGCTACACCACCGGTGTTCATATCTGTTGACAACAGCTCACCAAAATATACTCCCTATAAATTGGATAACCTCACGAGAAAATAAAGAGACAATAGAATTTATTGAAATTAAATTTATATATGAAGTACTTTATTAGGTAAGGCACATGAATCGAAAAGAAACGAATGAGAGCATAATAACCCATATAAATGTTACTCGTGCATATTATCCCTAATTGATCCTTTTTTTATATAAAAAACAAATATTTACGAAAGGATAAATCATAAACGAACGTAGAAAAAATTGGTTAATCGAAAGGAGTTATAATGTGAGTTTTGCAAAGCAAAGCGGACGGCTATGTGGCCCAATTTCTGTAATCATACCAAAGTCATTTTGGTTTAATTTTTGACAGCACGGAACTTTATTTAAAGAGGTTATGATTATCAAGTCCTACAATCCACCAATCGATCTAATTGAACGAACTACACTGTTTTTAAAAGAGAACGTTTGTTTAATAATAATAATAATAATAATAATAATAATAATAATAAAGTTTTTATTAAAAAAATAAAATAATAATAATAATAAATAATAATATAATTAATATTTATATATTTTTTCATCTATATTTTTACCATTTAGTTTTGATTCAAATTTTGACCTATATGTGTTACGATATGTTGAGTGAAATATTCCACGGAAAAAATCAAACCGAACAATATATCTAAAAAAAATAATACTCCGTAGGTTTCTTGTGATACTGTCTTATATCGTGAGACTTACAATTTATTTTAAAACAAATCAGTGAAATAAAAAAATAATTTACCTTTTTATATAAAAATTTCGCAATTGAATGAGCTGGCAAAATTCATCAAATGAATATTGCAAGTAGAAGGGGTATGTAAGGGCCGGGCCAGATTGGCTAAAACTTGGCTTTGGCTACTCGTTCATTACAAAAATTAGAAAATAAAAGTTCGTCGCAATAGACTATCAAAATCTCAGACCCAAACCCAATCGTTGTTTGAGAACTGAGGCGGATTGGCTCGACCCGCACTGTTGATCAGCTCTTATCGCAAGTATTACTAAGACGTTTAGGCCCTTTGGGTACGATAATCCCGAGGGTATGATATGATAGTGCATGTACTCGATAATACTTTACAACCGAAATCAAAAGGTAATTTTGATAATTACATGTGATTCATATGAAGTCCAAGTTAAAGTCCATATATTTTGTCTTCAAGGAAAGTTGACTAATTATGTCATTTCGTACTAATCTCCAATCATGAGTAGACATCCATCATCATCTAAATCTTGTACTATATGAGTAAGCATGATAAAATCATACTCATAAATTTTTATATCAGAGCATTTATTTGGAAATAAAATAATTATGATACCGATCAATTAAAAATAAAAATAGCCTATTAATAAATTAGTGACCCTTTCTCTCTTATTATTAGTGACTTATATTTTATGATTAAGTCATATAAATTAACTTTTTCTCTAATAATTCATCATTTTAAATATTTCAAATTATCAATTAAGACCGTTCCACCATGTACAAAGACCTTAATGCAAAGTATACTTTTGTACTTCAGTTCATTTAAAACTATCTAAGTTGAGCTGATGTTGAGCTGGAGGACGTGAGAGGACGGGTCACGGCTAGCATGAATAACCTTCTAAGACGAGATTATAATGCAGACGAGGTGATTGAAGCGCTAAATCAAATGCGCCCACTCAAATCACTGGGTCCGGATGGTATGAATTGTCTATTTTACCAGACGTATTGGCATATTATGGGGTCCCACGTTTTGAGGACAGTGCTCGGAGTGTTGCGGGGGGAGCCAATGCCAGAGGGTTTTAACAAAACTCATATTGTCCTTATACCCAAGAAGAAGGCCCCTGACAAAATTGCTGATTTTCGACCCATAAGTTTGTGCAACGTGGTCTACAAATTGGTCTCAAACGTCCTAGCGAATCGGTTAAAACTCTTCTTGGATGATATTGTGTCAGAGAACCAAAGCGCGTTTACCTCGGGGCAGCATATCACGGATAACGTCCTTATAGTTTTTGAGCTATTCCATAATATGAAAGGTTCGAGACATAAGCACGACCATGCGGCGATGAAACTTGATATGGCTAAGGCTTATGACAGGATTGAGTGGCCTTTCCTCGAGAAGGTGCTTCGTGTCATGGGGTTCGACAGTAAATGGGTTGATCGAATTATGGCTTTTGTGACCTCGGTGTCTTTTGCTGTTCTGATAAATGGAGTTCCGTCAGAAGAAGTTTTCCCAAAACGGGGATTGCGCCAAGGAGACCCTTTGTCCCCGTATCTTTTTATCCTCTGTGCAGAAGTCTTGTCTAGTTACCTACGTGCAGAAGTGGAGAAAGAGACCCTTCACGGTATTAGGATCGACCCGACAGCCCCGGTGGTCTCGCATTTATTGTTCGCGGACGATTGCATTATCTTTGTGAAGGCTACAAAGGCCGAAGCTGCTAAGGTGAGAGAAATCCTTGGTTGGTAGGAGAGAGTGTCGGGACAGATAGTTAACTTGGACAAGACTACGGTCTCATTTAGCAGAGGTACGTCCTATTCAACCCAACAACGTGTCGCTCAGGTCTTGGGTGTCAGTATTGTCGACGTGCAGGAGAAATATATTGGGCTTCCTACGGTGGTTGGCCACTCCAAAAAAGCCATCACGAAAAGTGTTCGGGACAAGCTTAGTAAGAAATTGCAAGGATGGAAGGGAAAAATGTTGTCTAAAGCGGGTAGGGAGGTTTTGATAAAGGCTATTGCCCAATCAATCCCTACATATGCCATGAGCGTTTTCAAATTTCCGGTCATGTTTTGCAATGAGATACGGTCCCAAGTACTGCAGTTTTGGTGGGGATTCGAGAATGGCAAACAGAAGATTCTATGGGTGGCGTGGGAACGATTTTGCTCTCCGAAGTCAAAAGGAGGTCTTTGGTATAGAGATTATCGGAACTTTAACCTTGCGTTGTTAGGGAAACAAGCTTGGCGCCTTGTAATGAACATGGGATGTTTGTGGTCAAGAGTGATGGCTGCCTACTATTTTCCTCATGGGTCGTATTTGAGCTCGGGATTGGGGTCGAATCCTAGCTATTCTTGGCGTGGTATATGGGAGGCTAGAGAAGTGCTAATGCTCGGTTTGCGACGACGTATTAGAGATGGGCTTAGCACGTATGTGTGGGATGATCCATGGATACTTAGTACGCAAACTCGTAAGGTCTTGTCACCACAAGGATCTGACAATGCTGATATGCTCGTAGCGGAACTTCTCTCGCCCCACGGCCCGCGTTGGGATGAGACAAAGGTAGGTACTCTTTTCTTACCTTTTGAACTTGAGCGGATTGTAAACATCCGTATAACCCCTCGCGTCCAAATGACTCTTGGTGTTGGGAGGCGGAGAAATATGGATCGTATTTGGTTCGGTCCGCGTATAGGTTGCTTATGCAAGGAGCGATAGAGGAAGAGGGCTCCTCTGACGATTCTCTGGACAAATGGCTGTAGAATAAGGTGTGGAGTTCGCCGGTTTTGCTGAGGATCAAGGTGTTCATGTGGCAACTGTGCAATGAAGTGCTCCCAACTAGGGCTAATATTGCGAAACGTATGGAATTGACGGACTCTATGTGCCCGGTATGCCATGCTTGTTCTAAGACGAGTGTGCATATCGTGCGGGACTGTGGGTGGGTGGATGAGTTCTGGGATGGGTTGGGGGTGGAAATGGAGTCAACCGGAAGGGGTGAGCGGGTGAAGGAGTGGGTGGAGGAGGTGTGGAGGGAGGTCGGTGAGGTTGGTATGATGATATGGTGGGCTGTTGGGCACTCTGGGAACAACGGATTAAGTTAGTGTTTGAGGGTGTTAAGTCGTGTGAGGGGAAAGTGAGGGGCGTGGTGCTTAACTTGCTTTAGGAGATGGAGAATGAGTGGGAGCAGAGAGAGGTCGTAGGAGGGAGTGAAGTGAAGGACAGTGACGACTTACGAAAGGAGCGATGGATAAGACCTCCAGATGGAGTCATTAAAGTGAATGTGGACGCGGGGTTGAATAAGGGAGTAGGGGTAGGCTTGGGAGCGATAGGCAGGAACGCGAGGGGGGAGGTTCTTTGGGCGGTGTCGGTGATGCAACATGGCCATATGAACCAGCTATGGCGGAAGCATTGGCGATTTTTGAAGGGTTGAAGGAGGCACATACACGTGGAGTAAAACAGATTATTATGGAGAGCGATTGCAAGACTGTTGTTGAGGATCTGCAGAAGAATCGACGAGGGCGTAGCGACATCTTTTTAGTGTACGAGAATATTTTTGAAATTTCTAGTCATTTTGAGTCTGTCTCTTGGTCATTTGTGTGTAGGAATAATAATAGAGTGGCACATGGTACATGAGCTCGCTCATGCCCCACCCTGGACTATTGGTAGGAGAGATTGGTCGCCGGGCTTGCCCAAAAACATTGTCGATTTGGTCGTTTTTGATACTTTATTAATAAAATTTACCCCTGTGGGTTTCAAAAAAAAAAAATAATAAAAAAAAAATAATTATAAATTTGATTATAAGATATAACTACATACTATCAAATATCATTAATTAAAATTTCAATGCAAGAAATTAACAAATAGGAAACAGTTACCTAAAAAATTCGCTTTTGTTATTCAAGCTTAATTTCTAAAAACTGTTTCCTAAAAATTAAAAACAACAAATTGATGTTCCCATTTTGAAAAGCAAAAATTTGATTTTTTTGAATTTTTAAGAGGTTATTTTTAACTTTTACAAAATGGGTGTTTGTCCTAAAGTATTTTTGTAGCCAAAAATATTTTAAAAAGTTAGTCCAAACACCACTTTATATTAAAAAAACTTAAAAGAAAAATTTTAGTAAATGTCAACGACTTATAAATATTTTGTAAAATCTCAGAAAATTTTAGAAAATTTCGAAAAATAATCTAAATTTTGAACTTTAATTAACAAAATTTCAAAACTACTTCATATACTCCGCAATCCAATCCGTTTCCGATAAGATCGCCTTATCGTAAGACGTGCATGAAAATCAAAGAAAACACCTTAAAATGGGAGTTATAAATCCTTCTATGTGAGAGGTCTTATTATACGCTTATAATAAGACCGTTTTATATAAAAATTTGTGATATCACAAATGTAAGAACACAAATACACAAACCGTCATATACTTGTAAAAATTTTAAAATAATAAACTTAAATAGTAAAATGATCACTTTTAATTGGACCGTATATCCATATACCTATACCACCGTGGTACCCATAATATCCATATACCTATAGCATCGTTTCCGTGACTGTAATTTTTACCATTTTACTGAGATTAGGATGATATTAAAATTGTACATTAACAAAATTTTCGAAATATTAATTAACTTCGAAATCCTCGCAGCGCCGTCGAGTTGAGCGGCAGTGAAGGTACGCATGGAAAAGCTGTCGTCGAGGTCGAGGTCGTTGTCGGCGGGGTGGTGGCGTTGACGGCGGCAGCGTCGGAGTCAGTGAAGAGATAGAGTGAAGAGATAAATCTGAGTGAGAGATTTAATTGTTGGGTGGGAGAAAATAGAAGTATAGAAAGTAATAAAGTATGAGTAGATTAGAAAGTTTATTAAAAAGTGTCGATGATAATTAGTAAAATCGACCGATGTTTGTCAAGCCCCTAAATTGTCGGAGTAGATAAAATAGAGACGAAGAGAGCCGTTGAGTAAGAGAACCGTTCCTTATTCCTTAACCTCTCTCAATGATTCCCGCTCCACCGCCAAAAAATTCCCCCCACCAAAAGCACCACTAGCTCACTTAACCTCTCACATAAAATGATCCATATATTTTCTAGTCTCAATCTTACGGTAAGACGGTCTTATTAGAGACCTACTATCTTCCGAACGCCCCCACCTTCCACTCCCTCCCTCTTCTCCAGAAAAAAAGGGTCTAGGGTACGATTTTTCGACACTAAAACTTTTTTCTTTCTTGATTACTCCTGTGGTGATATTATTATTATTATTATGCTCATTGTAATTATCATGTAAGACGGACTCATAATAAGTTTATTTTATAGTGAGTAGTTATTTTGAATTTTGAATTTTTATGTCTCGTGGTCTGAGACGGTCTCACGTTAGACCTGTTGTACGCTCATTGTGATTGTTGTTTGTTGGAATGTGTAGGAAGCTTGAGGAGCTAATCATGAAGAAATTGGAACCAATTCTTCTATTGGATTACTTCTTATTTGAGGTAATTAATTACTCCTTGTGTTTTGGTTTCGGTCATTTGTTTATCTTTGATTTTGGACAAAGACCAAGGAGGGAGGTGAGTACCAATCATTAAACGACAAGTGAACAATAATAGATAAAAGAGTAAAGTACTCTCTAAATGCATTCCTAAAATAGAAAGATAAATAAATGAATGATACGCCCAAAATAGATTAGGTAGAGAAATGATTGGCACAAGGGGAGTAATTTTTATCATCTTTTAGGGCTCGCTTGGGATGAAGGTAATTATTAGGAGAGTAATAAGACCAAAATGAACTAAAAAATGGAGGAGAGAAATGGAGTGGGGAGATGAAAACGGAAATGAAAGTACAAAATATGCTCCATTAGGGGGAATAATTACCCACCTCTCCCCTAAGTAATGCATTACCCCCATATGTGTTCCTCCCTCTCCCCATCTATCCACCCTCTACAACACCCTGAACCACCCATCTCCTCTCATTTCTTCATGTTTTCGCACCTATTACTCCCATCCCAAGCGAGCCCTTACCTGTAAGAGGTGGCACGAGGCTACTACAACAAAGGGGAGGGGATTCGAACCTATGACCTATATCGTGACTATATCTCCATCCTAAACACAAAATAGACCCTCCCTTTTGTTTTGCTCGGTGGTAACACATAATAGTCCCTCCCTTGTTGATAACAAAGTGGAGCACTTGTTAATATGATTTATGATTATGTGCAACTTTATTTGTTTCGGTTATTTATTTATTTTCGTAGCACTTATGATACGAAGGGGTAAAATGCGCATTATTTTGCA
This sequence comes from Gypsophila paniculata, assembly GCA_032274805.1. NCBI lineage: Eukaryota > Viridiplantae > Streptophyta > Magnoliopsida > Caryophyllales > Caryophyllaceae > Gypsophila > Gypsophila paniculata. The sequence goes on from JAUEKU010125591.1 coordinate 8,829, forward strand.
TAAATTACAATTTGATTCAATTATCGCCCAAAATGAACACCCAAAACCGATCAGGTTATCCCATATTAGTTTTTGTGTTAAAATTAATAACGAAACGATGATGGACTCTCCCCTCTTGATTATTGGGTCAAACATAAAGCTAAACAAATGGCTGAAAGAGAGGGGGTATCGATTTATGATGGCATTATTGAGTGTATGCTTTATATGCCAAGTATCTTAAACGTCTTGGAGTTTTGTCCGTCGCTTAGGATTCTATGGGAATTCTTTAGTCGTTTAGGGGAATTGGTGTTGATTTAGGTTCGTAAATGAGCATTTAATGTGTCTTTCAGTTCACCTCTTTATTTTGGTTTATGCTAATAAGTTCCACGAATCTCGTGTGGGGCTAATAGGTTTCACTTCCCATCTCATAGAAAATCCTTTTCGCTTCACTTCGCTTAGCCGTAGTGTTAGGCTCTATAGGAACTTAGTGATCCTATTTGGTCAATCAATTACCTAGCAAAAATCTCTCATGTCTTTTCATTTAACCGGCATGAAGCACACCGAGAGGACAAGGGGCCGACAAGGCATATTGCGCTAGGCGAAAGCGCACACCATATGTACATGAGGCTCTATTTTTAGAGATAAATTTATATTCTTATATTAAATTTTAGGCAACAATGTCCGTTTTTTGGATTTTATAGCTGGCTAATAAGCTAAGGGAGTAAATGTAGGCATATTGGGTCAAGGTGAACGACTTAAATGAACATCTAGATGAAAAATATATAGAAATTGCGTAATAATGTATCTCTGATCCCTTTTGCCTCAAGCTCAGCAATTTCCGTTGGTGCGGACAGTACATGCGGTCATTTATTTTTCAATGTTTCTGGGAACATGGATTTTAGATATAAGTTACTCGTAATGGCTGTTAATGATTTCTCTAGTGCTTACACACTACTCAAAGTGTTTCAATATAGTCATTATATGGACCATCGATATTCTTTGCTATTAGAAGATATTTCCAGTCCAGGAATTATACATTAAATGTAGGAGTAACGATACTCACTGTTTTACGACTGCTTTCTGATTTATATCGTCCCTGTAAACATAGCTCCTATTTATCTTTGTGTTATTGCTTACAATGCACAAACAGTACAATTAGCGGTCATCTCACTGAAATTTCATTCCGACATCATTTTTCTTGAACTTGAAGTTATACTCCGTATATATTTTGTTAAAATTTTTTAAAATGTTTGATAAAAGTGTAGCAAATGTGCTTAATAGGATTGTCATAGCAGATTATAATTAGTTCTTTGAAGTTTGAAGGATAATAGAAGTGATCAAACTTCATTGGTTTTGTCTATATTTTATTTTTCATTTTTCATTTTTCGTGTTTGATATGTTTCCATGTTGGAACGTCTTAATAAAAGAAACTTTTCATGATACATTGAAAACGTGTTGCTCTTATCTGGCTACTTATTTCCTTAAATTACATTGTACTGATTAGAAAAGGCAAATAAAACTGTAAAATCACAAGTTTTTCAGAAAAGACAATCACTTACCTTCTTCGTTTTCGGTGTATGTCCTGGAAACTCACCAACTTAATTTCCTTCATTACACTATATTTTTGAAGGCGATAAAAGTTGATTCTTTTTTATTTGTATTTAGTCCGCTTGTGAAGAAGACCAACAAAGTTTCCAATGCGGAGTGGTGGTAGCAGTGGCGGAGGGAGTGGGTGCAGTGAGGACAATGAAGGGTATGATTCCAGCACCCTGAAAAAGTCCTACCATAGACACACGCCTGAACAGATTCAGCGCCTCGAAGGGTAAGGAGGCGTTAATCAGACCTATGAATTTATATCTCTATATTTTTTTAGTTTGTGTTCTCTTTTGAATGTGTGTTTTTTTGTCTTCGAAGCACATTTTGGAATCCGTTTGTTGAGTTTCAATTTATTATGTTCTTTCTTCTTCTAATTCTTTTACAGTAAAATTTCGAGTTCCCCTTTAAAAATGACGATTGTTCATCTATTGGGCTCATGTTTCATTATGTGTTTACTATTCTTGCGCTATTTATTAATGGAAATTCCCCACTAAATCGTTTAACAAAACCTAGTATGGTCGTCGACTTTTTTATTGTTTTTTGAGATTCTATTGATTATTGGTCTTTTGTTTGTATGTGAAGAACAAAGGTTCCTACTTTTGTTACCATATAATTGATTTTCCGTCGCTTACGGGTAAGGTTGTTGGCACAAAATAGCTAGTGCATTAAGTTAAATTTTTCCAACTACGGAGTACATTTAAGCCACCCTTCTCCGTACAATAAAGATCATATATGGAAGCATCGAGGGGACTACTGCCACGTTGTATGACGTGATACGGCAGAGATGTTAATTTTGATTGTGCCAGTATTAAATAGTGAGGAGCATTGTCGTAATCATTGACTTCAATTAACTAACGAGCCCTGTCCGCAGTTCAATTTTTTTCGGAAAAATGGGACACTCATGAACACTATTGTATTGTGGTCCTTTAATTATTGTAAAACAAAATTCACACACTTTATGACAAATAATAACCACCACTTGATAACTATTTTAGATTCTGACATCCTTGAAGAAATACCCGAAGTTGCTTTGTTATTATGGGTACTTGCTAAAAACTTATTACGGAGTACTATTGTCAGTATTGTGCTAGGAAGTCTTCGAATATATAGAGCAAGATATAAGCTCTTCACTATTGATTCATAACAGATTCTTCAAGCAATGTGCACATCCAGATGAAAAACAACGGCGCCAACTGGGGATGGAATTGGGTCTGGAGCCAAGACAAATAAAGTTTTGGTTCCAGAACAAGAGAACCCAAACTAAGGTTAGTTCTTACTGCTCACAAATGCTGTCTTTTATTTTGTAGAGCAAAGTCCGCGTCTTTGGTAGTTTATATTTTAAGACGCTTAATTGTTGTGAGCATTTACTTCTTTTTACAGGCACAAAATGAACGTTCTGACAATAATACTCTGCGTGCTGAAAATGATCGCATTCGAAATGAGAACATTGCTATAAAGGAGGCATTAAGAAATGTGACGTGTGGATCCTGTGGTCCTGGTGGAGGCACACCAGCTACAGACGAGGAGAAGAACCGAATTCGTGAGAAATTGAAGCAAGAAAATATAGAGCTCCATAATGAGGTAGTCTCTCAATATGCTTGCAATCAAGTCCTTCCTAGCTGGCCCAGTAGCTTAAAAATTTTCTTATTGGTGGAACTGCAGTGTGTAGTCTACTCTTAAATTTTGCTGTCCTGGCCTTTCTTATGTTGATGACGAAAACTCCTATTCTATCTACACGAGTCATTCGTTGGCGCTCCCCTTTTAATATATAGAGATGACTGATTGTATAACTATTTATTACTCCCTTCTATTTTTCTTTTTTTTTTTTTCCATTTCAGTTTGTGCGGTCTCGAAGCCCTTGCTTTGATTGCGTTTTTCCATTCTATATGTTATGGAGTACTTCTGTTTAAAAACACTATTTTGTGAAAGATTGATTGTATAACTAATTGTTACTCCCTCCCCACCTTTTGTCCTTCCCATCTAGCCTGTGCGGTCTTGGAGACCTTGGTTTGACTTTGTTTTCCAATCTATATGTTACTTTTCTTTTTGGTTAAAAATACTAATGATGAATGTAAACATATTGCTGTCATAGATGAACGTTTTATGTATGCCAATATATATATTGTTACACTTTTGTAAGTTTTACCCCT
>JAUEKU010125701.1:0-12548 GCA_032274805.1 Gypsophila paniculata
TGTCCGATGCTTTTCGGGCCATGCATCACCTGAAGGCTCCAGTCAGTGTTATTGGTCTTAGTCAATCATTGTTGAGCCTGGTTCCTGAATGTTTTAACTCCAAAACTCAGTTTTGTAGAGTTTGAATGATGAGGTGGTTTTTCCGTGTACTCATCGATGTCGTGCCGAATCTCGAATTGTTTCCAAAATGATGTGCGACCGAGAATGATGACCACAACTAGTGGGTGCCTAGAAAAACCTTTTAATTTGTCCGCTTAACCCTATCCATTGAAGAAAAAATGGTAGTGTAATATTGTAGGTTCGACAATCAGCGCAATCAGCCTTACTGGTGGTTGCCGCGGCGGAGGCAATTCTCCAACATACCTATCTCTACGGGGTTGACTTGATTTCAACTCTGAACAAAGGTATACCGGGGTTGTGGAGGCCTTTTCTAGTCTTCTGCTTTCATTATTTAATTGCTTTTTGCGTCTCCTGACCCTCTGCTCTTGTGTTGCAGATTACTTTGGTTCGTCTATCTTCCCAGCTGAACTATTGACTGCCATCGGCCTTGATAGAGTCGGTGAGCCGACAACGAACGTGCCATCCGTCAACGATAAAGCAAGCAAGGCCATTGTTAGGGAGGCCGCTAAGGACATCTCAACAAGGGTGCGGATTCCACGGGGGAAGAAACAGTCTGTCGCTGCTGTGGAGGGCGCTACGTCTTCTCCTAGGCCACATAAGCTTGGCGGCCGCATAATTAGTGAGGCTTTTGGCTCCATGCATAAGCGAACTGAGGAGGTTCGAAGGCAGCCTCAGGTGCATGACCTGTGTGATTCCAACACTTTGGGGAAGGAGGTGCCCCTTGTGAAAAGGCCATCGGTAAGTTTTGAGCTTTCATGTGAGAGTTTGTCTTCAGGCCGATCCCTAAACGTCCTCTTTTACAGTTTATCCTTTATCCCTCTTTTTGAGGACATAGACTTAACAAATTTTCACCCAATCCAGCATCTTCAAAAGCTCTGTTCCACGGACGTGTCGAATACCGGAGCCAACACTGGGCATGCTACCTCTGAAGCCCTAGTTAACGTTGCTGCCCCTACTGGCCAGTTTGCATCAAACTCGACTCCTTTCGACTTGACGGTGATGACCACGATCCCTGTGGCTGGGTCAGTTATGTCGACCACTCTGGCTACCAAAACGCAGGCTGAACTCTTACATAAGGCAGCTCTTGATGCCGTGAATGCGTTGGGTCAGCATGCCATCTGTCAAGAGGAGTTGGCGGTCTATAAGGAGGGACAGTTGATTCAAAAGCTCAATCAGGACCTTATTAATGCTAATGCTAAGGCGACGACTTTGACCATCGAGGGGAAGAGGATGGCCAAGGAGATGTCAACTCTGAGAGATGAGCTGGCGGCTACCAAGAAGCGTGAGAAGGAGCTGTCTGCTCTGTGCTATGAGCAGGACATCCGTCTGACTACCCTTAAACATCGAAAGGCTTCCGTTGAAATAGCTAACCGCTCTCTGACAACTGAGATCAATGTTCTGTTAGAGAAGGAAAAGAGGCAACTATTGGAATTGTTGGCCATCTACGACAAGGTTAGGGTTAAGGAGGTTGACATGAAGGCGGCCATGAAGGCGTGTTGGGCGGAGGGGTATACCACCGGTGACAAAGAGTGTAAAGATCTGATAGAGCAGATGTACCCTGACTTCGACTGGGCCCAATTTGAGAAGCTAGAGGGGGAGAGAGATGCTCGACAAAAGGTTGATCATCCGGCGACCTAAGACATATAAAAATCAGGCTATCGTCGTCCGATTCTTCATGCTCGACCTACTAAGCCACCTCTTCTAAACTCAAAAGACTCGCATCAGATAGTCCTTACACTGCATTGTTCCTAGTTCCTACCATGTAGTATTAACATAATAATTACACACAAGTAGGATTATTAAATACGGAGTAATAATAATAATAATAATAATGATAATTATAATTATAATAATAATAATAATTTATTATTACGTGGTGTATATGATTAAAATAATGAAAAAGTGGTGGTTTTTTTATACAAATAAGGAAAGATCAGAAATGAGAGAAATATTGTGGATTGTTAAAAAAAAGGAGGAACATTGTGGTTTGAAGAGAGTATTTTTTTTTTGTAGTAAGTCGTATTAAGACTTTGGGTTTGCCGTAAATGACCTTGATAACGGTGCTTGTAATAGTTTTTGTTCAATGGAACGTAGAGTTTCTTGAATTATTTCTTGTTTTTCTTCTTTGATTTTCAGTCAATGAATTTTTTTCACAAGCGTTTGCATTCAACGGTCGTCCTCATTTGTTCTTAGGAATCTTTATCATCGTAGCGATGGTTTCCCGATTTGTTTTGTTGGACAAAGGTCGTGCCATGACTATTTCGTGATCAAGGAAAGCCTTGCGAAGTTCCACACTTCATTGGGAGGTGGCTCCGATCCCTAACTAATAAGAGTACATCTTAATTTTTGTCAAACCCGACCTAAACAAAATCGAAATCGATAATCAACAATTGTTATAATTCATTGTTCTCAAACTCGACTTCAAATGACACATGACCTAATGATAATACGATCGTAACATATAACCAAACACTAATAATTCAAATATGATTGAATTGACATATATTATAATTTAATTCAATAATTTTAGCTTATAAACCACTCAAATGGATATGATGTTAACGTATATATGCTACACTAGTTCTACCTTGAGTGTACTAATGACTGAATACATAATGAATAGACTACGTAGGTAATAGAACAATTACGAAATAAAAATAAAAATACATAAAAATCGATAAAAGAGACTAAATATTCAAAAACAAAAATTATAACATTATCGTGCTATCGTTTCTGAAAACATATTTGGGATCTACCAAAATAATCAAACCAAGTGTGGGATCCTCCTCTACTTTCGCTTTCAAATTCCCAATTATTTATATATTTTTATATTTTATTTTTGTAAATTTTTTATTTTTTTTAATTCATTTTTAATACCTCACAATTTTTCACATCATCTATTCTCTAATCTAATCTAATTAATCTTTCACTAATTAAACCTAAGATTTACTCAAATTTATTCACCTTTTATTTTATCAATTTCATCCCAAAATTTTACACTTCTCACAATTTTTTTTATCTTTGATAAAGTTTCCTCCTTTTATTTTTTATATATTTTTTTATGGGTTATTCTTAATTTTTTTTTTCTCCAATTATTCCTCTCATAAATTAATTTTTCGGAATTTTATTCCTTTTTTTCTCATAAATTTTAACATTTTGGTCAATTTTTCCTTATGATCACATTAAATATAATGTGAAATTTTCATAAATTTGATTAAAATTACACCCAAAAAAATTTCCAACAATTCGATTGAATTGGGTTTTCTTAACGGTGTTAGTGTCGGGTGCAAAATTGGAAGACTTAAATTAGACGCGTGATTATTGTGGAGAAATTTTTCGTACCATTTTCATTAATTATTTGATTAAAAAAAATTCTATCAAATTGATAATTTTTTTTGTACTTTGATCAATTTTTCCCTATGATCACCTTAAACATCATGTAAACTTCTCATAAATTATATTAAATTCATCCAAAAAATTCCAATAATTTGATTAAATCGGGATATTTACGACAACTTGGGATTAATATCGGAAGAATACCTTAAGTCGGGATTATTGTGGGAAAATTTTCCGTGCAATGTCTTAAACTTAATTAAATTCACCTTAAAATTTCCAACAATTTGATTATCATTAATTTTTTTTTTTAAATTAAATTTTAAAAATGATTTCAAAACCAAATTTTGTGCACTATACATGCATAGCACACCAAAGTCACCACCCGAGTCACCCAGACTTAGTGATCCTGGCTGAGTACGACTCGGCCAGCGATTCGGTCCTAAACGACATTGCTCAAAGATGCCTTGATCACACGCCACCACACCATTTAACTTTCACCCAAACATGGAACAATAGAACTTACACCTTTTTATTGGACTACCCTTTTGTTTACTTTGGCATATTCGACTCGAAATTCGTTAAATTTGACCAATTAACGTTGTTGGGACGGTTAAGGGATACCCTAAATGACATCATTAAGAGTAACCCTAGTCGAGATTTGACGTCGTTTTGTCTCCAGGGCGAACTCCACCCTGTATTCCATAGGTGGTTGTTGGAAAATTTGGATTACGACGATGCACCTAATGGTGCTAATAAAAACGACAATGTTATCGTTGATAATGGTGATGATAGTAAGGTTGGTTTGTCGACGGGGGTGGGTTCGGGCAAGGGGAGGGGGAGGGGGAGGGGGGTAATGGGTTTCGGAATGTTGAGTTGTTGTAGTAAGAATGTTAAAGGGGTGAAGAAAAAGAGGGTGTCAATGTGTAGTAGTAGTAGTGGTGGTGATAGTAAAGAAGCATTGATGGAAGGGAAAGTTGACGGGTTTGATGATAACGAGGGCGATGTTGGTGAGGTTAAAAGTCGAGGAATCGTATGTGAAAATGGTGTTTGTATGTTGAATGGTCATGGTAATGGTAACGGTCATGTGAGGAGGCAAAAGGCTATGAAGAAATGCAAGCAAATTGTTTGGATAGTTTTGGTGTTGGATTTGGGTGTTTGTTTGATCTTGTTTGGGATTTGGTTGTTTGTTTGCCAAGGGTTTCAATGCATTGAAGGGTAGACGTGTTCGTTCTCATCGTTTCCTCTCTATGTTACCTGGTCTTGGTTAATCCCGATAGATGGTGATCTCGCTCAATGCTCTCTCCATTAGGTAATTCGATTTGGATTGTTGATTGGTTAACGGACTCTCCATTTTCTGTGAAGAAATCGATTTGTCCAACAAGAGGGGAAATGTAAAAGTCTATTATGCAAGGATGAGGGTATTATTGGTGTTTTTGAGCTCGAAACGGTGCTTTTTGAGCTTTTGGTTCTAACAATGGTGTTTATTGTTGTGACAAACCATACAAGGTCAAGTGTACAATAGTATATAGTTCTTGGTCAGTTTTTCATTTGTAATTCTTGCAAATGTGTGTAAGAAACTTCATTATGTTTCGTGTGCAGTTTTGGTCCTCGTCTTTTGAATTTTGATGTAACTTTGAGTTCGTTCGTGGTGAAATGATGAGATATTCTTGGCTTGCATTTGGTTGAAATTTGAAAGTATAGGATGCAAACGGCAAACCTCTATCATTTTGATTGTGGACCTATAATCTTTTAACAAAAAATTGGATGGAGAGATATTATCCTTGAAAGTACTCGATGCGATCCTCCCAGATTATTTTCGAAAAAGGTGTTACTGATATTTTTGAGAACGGTGAACCTTATACGCTTATAGTGGTAAACTTGTGTGCACATTGGGTAAATCCTCGAGCATTAAGCTACGGACTCCAGGTGACGAGCAACTCATTCAATATGATCTTTCCGAGCAATGCTTGCATTTTTCTCTCTTTGGTTTTTATTTTTTTTATTTTTTTTGCATGACTTCATTTAATGAATTCAAGCTACGAAATAATACGATTCATTTTGATGATTCAATATTTCAATGTACTCCGTATCATAGTTGGTGTCGTGGAATAGTGGTCAACCAACTTAATTTTCATTATCAGGTCGACGACAAATAAATTAAATTATGCTCAACAAATCGCCTCTCGGAAAAGTTGTGCTCATCGACGCACATACCTATGCATAAGCTAAGACAATCAAAATTTTCAAATGAAGAAACAACTGTATCAACAATCAAGCAACAAGCAACAAGCAACAAACAACAGCAATTTAGATGAATGACCAGCTAATTAAGATACAAAGAAACTGTGACTACTTGAATAAAAAAAATTGACAAATATTACGTCTTCTTTTTTTATCCTCGTCTGCTCAAAAATCAAATACAACCGTGTACAAAAGAATAAATACTGATCTACACACGAATAGCTAACAATCAATTGTCCAAAACTATCCCAGTCTTCTTTATCGGTACGCAAAAATTCTAATACAACTAGTTGTAGGCACAGCTTTTTAGCCACAGGGAGTGAGCTTCTTGTTTCCGGCACCACGAGGATTATCGTCTTTCCAGTCATCAAATGCCCTTGCTTTTTCCACTGCAGCATCATCGTCTTCGTCGTCCGGATTAGGAGGACCTAATTTTGGACCTGTATTGTGCCACGAGGAATTCGCTTCCTCAATATACTGCTTCGCGCCCTCCTGCCACTGGTTCATCATTTCCATCTCCCTCTCCCCGGCTTCCTCTATGCTCATTGTTGGCATCCTAACAAGGAAGGAAATACAACACGTCATTATCCCAAAATCACAAGAAAAGGGTGGGCTTGTCGAATAAATCAGTATTAAGCTGTATAAAACTATAAAGACTTGCTTCACTCAGAAATTCACCGTAAGGTTATGCTACTTAATTCACTCTCCCATTTCCACTATGTCTAACATGACAATCGAGGACGTGAGTAAATTTATACCTCTCTACTTGATCTTTACTGATCTGACACTTCCCCTAACCCGAGAAAGATTTGGGAGGCAATCACATAGCAAAAATAGAGAAAGAGATGATTATGAAGCATTTAGTATTGGATTTCGATGATTTTAAGCTTTACTCTTCAAACATCTTTACATTTCATTTGAGAACTCAGAACATTTTAAAATTTTTTATAAAATCTTATGTTTTGAAGAATTGAAGGCGTTCCCTAATACCCATACATAACCTCATCTATGGACAAGGTCCTAGTGTTAGAAATATTTGAGTCATGGTGAGCCAGAAATTTACATATGTATCCACGTACTATCCCTATATCCGAGTTTGAGTAACATAGCTTTTTTTTTTCCTGAAGATGAGTAATATAGCTATTGGGTAGTAACTCTGCCTTGAACCCACACCCAACCAACAAATAAAAATACATTCATGAACTTGCAAAGCAGAAAGTGTTTGACTGGTGCATGTTGTCGATCGCCAAAAGTTAACAAGTTTGGATATACCTGTGACTAGGTTGGAAAACTTGTGCCACCATTCGTTCTCTTTCAGTGCTCAGGTTTCCAGCAACAACACTAGTGGGCCCAAATAGAAGAGGCTGATGTTTGTGTTCATGGGCCTGCGAAACACTTGCTCTCCCTTCAAGGACATCTTGAGCAAAAGTGGCACAGGTTATAGGCTGAGCTGGTCTAGTGTATTGAGCTCGAGATGCAGCATCACGGTGCCAAGCTTCTGCTTTCCTTGCGCGCTCATCAAGAATAGAAGGAGAGAATCCTCCATCCTGCGAAAGAGTATACATGCAATCATAAAATAGATTTGGATTAAACGAGTAAATATATGCAACATATTAAATCAATTTGTTATTCGTTCAGCGCCTGTGGTAGGTCTTGCAGCAAATATTGAGGGGAATAATTTGAAGTTTGAACACACTAATTGTGACAACAGCTTAAGGGAAGTCTATCTCAGACCGAGGTAGACTCCACAAGCACCACAACACCACACACAGAGATTTGTTCACAATAGACATTATAGCAAACAAATCAACACGGTAAGAAAAGGTCATTTCAGAATTCAGACTAGACTTGCATCATCACACAACCTATTAGGTTTATCCATGACACATCATCATGAAATTAACCTCTATTGAGGCACTAACTCAAGGACGAACAATCTGAGGGAAGTGGCTACGTCATTTGTAACTAAAATTACTGCAGCATTTTAAATAGATCACACAAGTTTAGCACTTGGTCCCGCCTGACCTATTGCAGTAAGGTTGCTCTAGCAGCAGCACAAGTAATACCTGTGATTGTCTCTCTTTCACCGCAGCAAGCATCTCCTCCTCTTTCTTCAGCATTTCAAGCAAATCTAAGGCCTGAACAAAAGAGCAATTCAGCATATTGAGCCACAAAAAACCACAGTAATTAACAAGGACTGATTCACGTTTGCAGTCAGTTACGGGAAATACCTTACAGATTGCCAAAGAGATAGTTGTAAGCCATGCCTGCATCAACGAACACGACGACTATTGATCAGTATAATGCTCAAATTTAATCTCTTAGCGAAAATAAGGAAGCATGCCAAGTTGTCAACAGAGTATATATGTCCTATTTTATTCTGTCACTCTGATTGGATTTAAGTTGCAAGGATGCAAATGCATTACGGATCTTGTACATCAGAGACTCAAAACTGATTCAACCCTATTTAGTCAGACATAAATGGCTAGGTGGTGGTGACGGCTTCTATAGTATCTTGTGAGAGAGATATTTAGAGAGAATATATGACAGAACACCTCTCTCTCTTCATCTCCGTCATCATCGAACACATCTTCCTCCCCTGCCTCAACAGGAGTAGACAATGCTGCAGCTCTTGTTGAACGGCCACGCCGTTCCCTGCGCTCCATGATTTCTGTTAGTTTTGATGCCGCAGCTCTTTGGCGTTTGAACCTTGCAATCTAGTAAATTAAAAACAAATTAAAACAAACATATCACCCGCATTTATTCATAAGTACCAACTAAAATGTCAAACTGAAGTAAAGCACAATGATTACAAGTATATATCCTCCGTGTTACAACTCACACTAACCTTTCTCGCCCTTTTATCAACAAAATTATTAGAACCGCCTTGAGCAAAATATTCCAATTCCTCTTCAGGAACAAGCTCCATAGTTTCACAAAATGAAACGAATTCCTAAAAAGAGAGCAATTTAGCATAATTGACTCGAAGGGATAGCAAATGCTTGATCAACACTAGCCTCTAGGGGTTGTTGAGTACCTTCAATTTAGCTTGTGAAGCCTTCAAAATTGGTAACCTATCTTCCTGTTGTATTTTTTCTGTTAACTCGCCCAAATAATATGGCACCTGAATAAAATTGGAGATTAGGACATACATCATTCTCAATTGCCTAACAAAAAAAAAGCGAAAGAATTCATTTTATTTACTCATATATACGCTGTCCTGCTGTAAAAAGCAACAAACTTCACACAGATTCGTAAAATACGTGGTTTAGAACATCAGAAGTTACTATAACAGTTCTGAGTAACTTTCAGATAATAGGTTAGAGATTGTAGATCTCGAACATCTCAAGGAAACCAAGCATACATCAGCAAACTATCAAATTGATTCTCTCCCTCATACAAGCATCCACAACTAAGAGGGTAAAACTCTAATACATTTCTAAAATTTGAGTAAATCTTGTAAAAGACCGTCTTTCACTTGCAAAGTGTAAGACCGGCAATAAGGGAGGGCATATTAAATAGGTAGTAGAGAGAAAAAACAAGTGGTCTTTCACAATTCATTGTGAAAGACCGTCTTTCTTGAGACTTGGTGCTAAAATTTAGAAACAATTTAGTTCAAACTTCAAATCATCAACTCAATAAAAAAATTCTCCCAAGCTAAGTCACATCCTTCCAAACAAAGGAGCGCTAATAGTTACAATGGCAATGCGATCTTGTAGCTAAGTGACCCACATACAGCTAAGGGATCATTACAAGTAACCGTAACAGAAATGAGCTCCTGTGACTCATCGATGTCCCATCAATTTAGAAAACATTTAAAAGTTTCTAAAAAACAAATTTGCAGTAAACTTTCCGATATGTATACACTCCATCTATCCCATGCATATAGCATTAATACTATCTGAAGGCTGCTAATGTAACTTCAGATCATAGAAAAAGTTGAATAACACTGCAAATGTTCCTTCAGTACAAAAAGTAATCGAGTGTATCTAGATCTGTAATTACTCAGCAATAATTGATGTTTTCGGATCTCAAGAAGCTACAAATTGCAAATACAGATAAATCAGTTTGGGTAATTAGGTTCACTCGACACAAACAGTACAAGCTAATCACCGGTGAAGTCACGAGAGGAGCCAATATATGCTGTCTAACCGTTCAACTATTCAAAAAAATACCGAAAAACAGTAAGCTGATACAAAGTAGTAGTCATGCTTATCAAACTAAAGTTCCATCCTTTTTATGCAACGAATCATCGCCTAGATTAGGTTATTTATTAACAAGCTAGATAAGTCACCTAGATATCAAAAAGTATCTAAAAAATTGCTCGATTTAAGCAACTGATGGAATTTCGGTCTGTAATCATTTGAATCCGACATACATATACAACGAACGAAACTTTACCAGCTAAACTAAACCGATAAACACATCAACGAAACCATTTCATCAAGCTCATCCAACTCAAAGTCTCACTAATCTTCTCTATCACAGCACGATCAACAAAATTACGTTCCCCGACAAAACGACAACGATACAAACGACTTTCGAACAAGTTTAGCCACCTCAAATCCAAACAAACTTCATCAAGCAAATCATCAATCAATCAATTAATCGAAGACGAGATCAATTTACCAGAATATACTTAAGATTAGCAGTACTAATATCATCCTTCGTCTCATTAGACGAAAACAACCCTAATTTCGCAATCATCTCCTCACATTGCTGCAAAACTTCACATCCTTTTCTAACACTCTCCTGAAAATCATCAATCAAACACCGCAAAATCATCGAAACAGCTACGAAACGTAAAAAAAAAACATCAATCGATTGCAAAATCATCGGAATAAAATTGAAATGTACCTGATCGATTGAAGAATCGGATGATAATTGATGAATTCTGCGACCTTGTTCTAGAAGAGAAGGTAGCGTCATCTCAGACATCTTTGATTCCGCCATTGTTGAGGTTTTTTCGAGAATTTTGGGGATTTTAATTTGGGGAATTTAGGGTTTTGTGATTTGATTTGGGGAATTAGGGTTTGTAATTGATTGGAGTTTGTTAAGTTGTTAATTTGATTTTGTGTTTTAGGTTGGGATTGTGTGTAAGGTGTTTCTAGACGAGTTTAGATTACGTCTCGAAAATGTTATCGACTCGGTGAATTGAGATTTGAGTAATTGTTACTGTGTTCAACGAACAGTTCATGAAAATCTACTTGGGAGTACAAAAAATAATAGGGATAATTCTCATGATAAAATTAATATGAAATCACGTAAAACGTCAAAGGATAACAATTTAATAAGATGGAAAAAGTATTAGAAAGTTATTTTTAGGTTATTTTCATTCATGTTTTGCCATTTATAAGATGTTATTTTACTTTATTTTATTTCGTTTGCCAATCATGTTTTGCCATTCATGTTTTTAGGTTATTTTCATTCATGTTTTGCCATTTATAACATGTTTTGCTATGTCATGTTGGAGGGAAAAAATCAAACGCAAAGAACTTGACGAATCAAAAGGGAGTACGAAAGTCATAATAATCACCTTTGTTGATTAGCTAATGTTACTACACGTTTGATTTGAGTTAGAATAATCTAACTTATCAAATATACATGAGAAGTATGTGAGCACGTAATTTCACTTATCTCTCTTCATGTTACTTCATCCAATCTATTCATTTCTTCTATGATTGTTTAAATTAAAACCTCCATCGATAATAAATCACAGGTGAAGAGTTGAATGGATTGAAATAAATACTCCCTCCATTCAATTTCAACTTGTGCATGATGTAAATGCACAAGTTTTTAGGAATGATGAGGTCATGCACTTTATGGGGTGTTTAAGTGATAAAGCAAGTAATAAAGCAAGTAATTAGAAAGAGTAATTAAAATGGAGTTTACTGAATTTTTTTTCACTTTTTCCCTCCAACATGACATAGCAAGTGGGAAATTTGAATTCACTTTTTTTTCCCTCCAAAAGTGCATCACTTTACGAAAGGAGTATGTACATGTAGCAGGCATTCATTTTCTCTTTTCAATTCCCAAAAACAATCCCAAAAAATTTGGTTTCTCTCTTAAAAAAAACTGGTCCATTTACCAGTACATTAGCAGCACCAAACAAAAAACCGTCTCAAAAATTAACAGTCCAGAGTTCTTTATACAGTCCATAAGAATAAAAAAACAACATGAATGAAAGAAGTAGCGTATGTAAGAACTTGACGGAAGTAGAGCGACAAAATGTTGCGACATTCTTGCTGACAAAATGGACTGACGGAGTCCTCAAATCTGGTGCCATCACCGAGGCATCGTCCAAATGGGGCGTCCATCGAAACACAATATCTGCTATTTGGGCTAGAGCAAAGGAAAGTCACCTTCAAAGTGGCTGCCTTGATGTGAAAAGCAAAAGGTACGGGACCAATAACAGGAAACGCATATTCCCAGACGTCGACTTCATAAAAAGTCTGCCATTCAAAGAAAGAAGTTCAATGGAGAAGATCTCAAAGAAGGTTAATGTAAGTGTTGCGACAGTGCACTCGTGGGTTGTAGACGGACTACTCAAGCCACATTCAAGTCCGTTACACCCACAACTCACTGATCTAAACAAGCTCAACCGACTCAAGTTTTGTCTAAATTCGATTGCGGTCTACCAAACCGTCAACCAAGTAGACAAAGTGGAGCCGAAACTGAAATTTCAGAATATGAGTCACACGATTCACATTGATGAGAAGTGGTTTTTCCTCTCAAGAGCGAACCAACGTTACTACGTTGTCGGAGATGAGGAAGTACCTTACCGTTCATGCAAGTCAAAGAGGTTCATAACTAAGGTTATGTTCATGTGCGCAGTGAGCAGACCCGTGTAT
>JAUEKU010125812.1:0-12546 GCA_032274805.1 Gypsophila paniculata
ATCTCTACACCAAAAGCCCCCTTCAATTTCGCACTGGGTCAAACTCACTCGTTTTTGCTCTCCCCCCGCCTTTTCTTCCTTTTTTTCGATTATATTTTCGTTTATATATCGCACACGATTCTTTTAACTTATTAATAGCGTATTCTCTTAACTTATAAATAGTGTAGTGATATGATTGGAGTTGGATGGAATCTATTACAAAATTTATGGGTAGGCCATGATATTTACGGGTATAAAACTAATTTATATTCCGTAGTCATTTATTTGTACAAAATATGACTCATATTTACTCTATTTTGAGTAATTTTGGAGTGCCACGATTGTATGCGTGATTAGAAAGTGATTATTTTAATAATTTTTGTAATCATTTAATATTTATTTGTTATGTTTCGAGAAAAAACTTTACATGGATGAGTAATGTTTAAGTGTGAAATGTGATGGAACAAAATGAACAATGTTCAAGTGTGAAATGTGATAGAACAAAATGAACGAAGTTTTTTGAATTAGTCAATTAGTACATCATAATTGTTTAGCAAATATTAGACCTGCCCAATATTGTAGGTCGACCCGGCCCGACCCAATCCGCCTGTTGGGCTCATTTTAAGAGGCCCAACCCGTCTCAAACAAGGTCGGAGCCAGGTCAATATTTTAATGGCCTAATCCACCGAACCCTAGTCTTTTAATTTATATAATTAACTGGCCCAACTCGAGCCGATATTTAGCCGGCTCCTCTCGCCCCTCTTCCCCCAACGAGCAAACACAAACCTAACCCCACCCAACCCAACCCAACCCAACCCGCCTCTAGAAAACACTCCCTCTCATCTCTAAAATTACAATATTTTACATTTTAACCTATTTCACTAAATTTACAACATTATATTTTCTCACGCACCGCATTCGACCTCACCACATCACACCACACCACTCCTTAAACCGATTCAAACGAGCTCTCTATAGTTAGGATTAGGGTTATATAACCAAAACAAAACGTAAGTCGTGTGCGACCTAAATTTGAATCCTCACAGAACATCTCATATCGACAGAAAGTATGCTGTCCGGCGACATTCCCCCAAATCAAACCATTTACATTAAGAACCTCAATGAGAAGCTCAAAAAAGATGGTTAGTTTCTCCTCACTTTCTCATATCTGCGTGAGACGGTCTCACAGGAGACCTACCGTTCATTTTTTCGTACTGCTTGCTTTGTTAATTATTTATGCTTCACTTCCCTCCAATCGTCTTACTAATTCTCAGGTGCGGAGCTAGGGGGGCTGGCAGGGGCGGTTGCCCCCTCCTTAATATCGATTTTTTTTTCGACTTTTAATTAGAATTTTTGAAAACAAAAATTAATTTACCTTAGTTCATTAGCACTCCGCCCCCCTTGAAATTTTCCGTCCTCCAAACCTAAATTCCTGGCTCCGTCATTGCTAATTCTTATGCTTCTCGAAACTTGGTGTTACCTAATCGAATAGTTATTTATAGCTGTATACTTCCAATTGTATACGTTTGATTAAAATATTACTCAAAAAAAAATGTATACAATTGAATGGAGCGGAGGAAGTATCTAATATTCCTTCCATTAGCTCAATATCTACTTCTCACTCTATCTTGAATTTATCGTAAAAAAAAAATGTATACAATTGAATGGAGCGGAGAGAGTATCTAATATTCCTTCCATAAGCTCAATATCTGCTTCTCGCTCTATATTGATTTTATCGTCCCTATTTGATTTTGGTGGTAGAAGAATGTCGGTTTTAACCAATTGATATACAATGTTTAAGATAATTATATAAGAAATATTTGGTTTTGATCAAATCATACATGATTAGTTCACATGTATTTGGAGAAATTAATGGTCCAAATTGGCATCGAGTGACACCAAAGTGAAATTGTGGCTGGGGGATAATGGGAAGCGGTTCTCTTGCTTAGCTTGTCTTTATCAACTGAAATTCGGCCGTTGTTTGGATGGTGAGTTTTAGAGAGGAACAATGCATTGTCCGTTGTTTGGATAGTGAGTTAGGATGGAAGGGAGGGGAGGGAAGGGGAGGGAAGTAGACGATTGGAACGAATACTCTTTCTAATATTCTATTAATACAATGCCTTAATGTTTAATAGTTTGTTTTGGACGAAATTGATTACTTTAGTCTTAAATGACTCGGGGTTAGTTGATATAAATGGTCATATTGAACCGTAAATGTGCAATGGAAGAACAATAGTGAAAACACAATAGCAAAACAAAGTAGGACATACGAAGACTATAAGTGCGGCGTTAAGGACTTGAGGTAATGAGAAAGCATGCAAAATGAAGAATACTTTTTGAATGACAGCTACAAGAGATTTAAATGAGGAACTAAGTTTAAAGTAAAACGAAGAATAAAAAGTGATGGATAACTTTTAAGAAAAATATTCTCAATGTAAACTTGAGATTTAGTTTTGTTCTTAAGTATAAGTTTTTGCATACATGCTTGGATAATCGTTCTTGAATCAAATTCTATGATTTCGGAGTGTTAAGAGTCTCAAACTTTGACATTTTGTGAAAATTTCATTTTTGTGCCTTACATGTATTCTTGGAGATATTCTAACAGTGAGCGTGCGTATTTATGACAAATTTGATACCATATGGTTGCAATGTTGTTGTTTTTGCATCGCTGCATACAACTCTAGATTTTTTTACTTGCATTTCTATGGAAATTGTTTCACATTATTGAATAAGTCATCTTTTAGGCTCACAGCTCACTGTATAGATTTTGTTATCGAATTCATGAATTTGGTTTCGAAACTTTCGAAGTTTTGGTGTGGAATTAGAGTCAACGAGTTGAAATAGTGAATCTGGTCATCAAATAACTTTGAAGAATTTAAGTGTGAAAGCATCGCAATAAACAAGGAACGTTCACTATAATGTGGCGAGAGTGCGAGACATTTCCATCTAAATATAAGATTGAAAACACAAGTGTTTCTAGAAAATGGTGTGTGTGTTTAAGATTGAAAACGTGTTCCTATATAATGGTGTGTTTAAGATTGATAACATAAGTAATACACTAATAGTTGAAAATGGTAGGGGATGATGGTAGATTTTCTAACATTGAGCTGTTGTATTTATTCCATCTAGGTTAAATTGGCTACACCGACACCAAGAGACATGTCATTCTAAAGTGGTATACTATTTCATATATGGGAATTACCTTTGACCTAGAAAACAAATGAGATGAACATGCAAGAACTACGATGGAATCATGGAATATTAAAATAACATGAACTATGTCCTTAGAACGTGCTTGAACTAGTCTATTTACATTGTTGCATAAGTCATTTTTCTATGTTTCTGGTATCAACAATGTCATAGTATTCTGTCATGTCAAAGGTTTATTGACATGCAATACATGATAAAATAGTTGAAGTCTCAAATGTAGCCTGTGTTTAGCATGGAGTGATTTGAGGTTTCCAACATTCTATTTCTTAAAAAATGAGCCATACTTGTTTCTCTGGTATGGAGTATTTAACCATGCTCCCCTCAATAACAGTCTCTTCTTCTTCTCACCCGTACAGTTTTCTCCAAATTTTAGTTTTCTCCGCACTCTAGTTTTCTGTGGAACCTCATATTCTTTTCTGTTTTCTTTAGAATTGAAGAGGTCCCTCTATTGCTTGTTCTCACAATTTGGGAGAATCGTGGATGTTGTGGCTTTGAAGACTCCTAAACTTCGAGGACAAGCATGGATTTGTTTCAGTGAAATTACAGCTGCCAGCAATGCTGTCCGCCAGATGCAGAACTTCCCTTTCTATGATAAGCCCATTGTAAGTGTATTCTATTTCTATATAGTCTGCAAGGATTCTCAAACACTATTTGATGTGTACTATGTTTTCATAAATGTCTTTCCTTCACTTGATAGAGATAGTCTTACATAGTTACATGTGTGTCACTTATCTTACAAATACCTGAATTCGCTTTGTTATTAGATGACATTTGTTTCGTTGAAAATCCCTTGAGATACCATCTTCTCCAAGTCCCAATTCTATTATTCGCAAACACAAATGCTTTCTATTTCCTACATCAGGAGCGAGTTGCCGAGTTTCTTCAATACTCAAGAATCTCATCTTTTTACATCATCTTGTTGCATGATTTTCTTTCAGCGCATACAATATGCTAAAGCGAAATCAGACTGTCTCGCTAAAGAAGAGGGGACCTTTGTGCCGAAGGAAAAAAAGAAGAAACAAGAAGAGCAAGGTAGTAAGCTTCTCCGCGTAGTTAATGGTCATATCTTGTTGGCAACTTTGACTAACCTTGACTGCTGATTAAACTTTTTGGTTTGAGTTATGGTCATGCACTTGCGCCATAGAGCTGTAGTCTAGCTTACAGAAAGATCTTTGGGTTGGTTGTATAAAGACTAAAGAGAGGATATGAAAAGAAGAGAAAAGAAAGCAATGAAACTAACAATTATTCACATGCCTTCTTTGGTCAGCGTGGATAGCCTAAATGGATTGATAATCCATCCATTTATCCACTTACTTCTTCATCTTCATACCATTAGAAATTTCAGCAGGAGATCAAAAGGAATGGTGATCAGAAATCAAGCCAAATTCGAGGGTTTTTCCAAAAATTATTTAATTCTAACCACAAAACAGATACTCATGTTTGATATTCTTACCGGGTTTGAGTGATATAGTATTCTGCATTCGTTATTGTCACATTCATAAAAATGTATTGTAGTGGGGCATCCTCGGTAGATATAGTCACATTCATCGATTAGGATCTTTGAAAAATGTGGTAATCACGAGAAAGATGAAAATGCTATGCTAAACCACTTATCCGTCTCTATCAACCATCTTTACCATATACAATGTCCTCACTCCTCCCCACAGTTTACTGACCCTGCTGCTTGCCCACCATTGCTAAAAATGCTCTAAGTTGTGCTCAAAGGATCATTGAGGCATTAGCCAAACCACGGTTTAGATGTGTGTTCTGCATAAGGTGCAAGAAACAATGCGTACTACTATGCAAATTCTATATATTGTACCTCTATTTTTTCTCTTCTTTTTGCCTATTATTTTCATCCACATGCCGGTATTAGGGACTTAGGGTAGAGCTGTGGAGGATATCAAATGTTGAGGTGCGCTGGTGGTACCAGCTGGTTTGGGTAGGTGGGTTTTGACAGCAGGTAAATGAAACATTAACATTTGGATAATATGGTGATTGGGCGTGGTAAGACGTATAGTGTCTAAATAAGAAGACTTTCTTACCTTAAAACTACTATAGATATGGACATTGTTTGGGTGGGTGGGTTCTGACAGGAGGTAAATAAAATAGTAACGTTTGGATAATATGGTGATTGGGTGGGGTAAGAGTGTAAGACGTATAGTGTCTAAATGGGATGACTTTCTTACACCTAAAACTACTAAAGATATAGATGTAACTTGTTTTGGTTGCTTGAGGGGGCTACCAAATGAGGCATTACTGCTAGAGATTTGAACAAATAACTGATAAAATCTTAAGGTTTAAAAGGAGCTACGAGAAAACTGATGCAGTGACTGGAAGCGAGGTGAATCTACTTGGCATTGAAAAAAGTGATTTAAGTATTTCTTTTAGTCCTATAATTTGGCTCTAATTACTTTAGTCTTTTTTATGTTAGTTTGTTTAGTTTATTGTTGTTAGGATGTGAGAGTTCATATCATATATTTTGGTGACTGTACTGGTTTTAATTACTTCAGTTTACCTCAAAATTTACCTGGGAAAAGTTTCCATTATTTGCTGGCGATCTGGTGTGGTATATTGGACGGTCAATATGAGAGTTTCTAGGAGATTTTTAGATGGTCTCCTCTCTTCTTGGTTTCACTCCCTAAAGGCTGTTTGAAATTCTGACTTTATTTCCTTGTCCAGCTGAAAAGAAACGATACACTGAAGGAAATCAACCGAACGCTAATGGTACTGCTACGCAAAACAATGGTGGCACATCTGTAAGTACACTGATCAATCTTTTCTTTTGTTTGTGCACCAGATTCTCCGCAGTCATGCTACTCTGTATACATGCTCTTTTGTCAGATTGTTGATTGTCGGTGAATCTTTAACATTTTTTTGGGCAGAGTGGTATGTCCTGAAACACATGACATGGCTTATGTTTTGTTGCTGTTACAGGCTTCACACCGCAAACCAGGAGGGCGGGAGGCTGCAACACCCAACAGTATCTTATTTGTTCAAAATCTACCGTATAATACAACTAGCTTGATGGTGAAGATGTTGTTTGAGCAGTACCCAGGTTTCAGGGAAGTGCGAATGATTGAGGCAAAGCCTGGCATTGCTTTTGTGGAGTTTGAAGATGAAGACCAGTCGACAGTGGCTATGCAGGCACTTCAGGGTTTTAAAATTGACCCCCAGAATCCCATGGAGATCACATACGCAAAGAAATGAGGTCTGAATGTTCAGTCGGTGGTTGTAGACTTGTAGCTTAAGATATTTATATTAAGAAACGTCTTTAGATTGGGCTACATTTAGTACATGAACTGCAAATCAGTTTGTGTGTGTAATGGCATCTTAGAGGGCGATGACAAAAGTCGGCTGTAAACTAGAAGAGGATCTCTCCAAATTTGATGATGGGCATTTCGTTCGAGGCCTATTCACTGCAGTAAGTCAGGGTCTTTATAAACAAATCTGTGCAAATGGCTGCATATAAAACATGTTATCACATTCGCGAATTCTGTAATGATGTGTTTGGACACAAGGATTTTATTTAGAAATGTAGATTTGATTCAAATTACATGTTTGGGAAAATTAAAGAATTTGGATTTGGATTTGAACAAAATCAACTCTTAATCTTATACATGCCTAAACTTGGTATTTTCAATTTCTACTTCCACCCTATGTCATTTACAATTTTGTCATTTCACTTTCTATATTTCAAATCAATATTTTCAAATAAAATAATGATTCTCAAACACTATTTAAACCATTTTCAAATTAACTATCAAAATAGCAGATTCAAAATTTTTGCTAGCAAAAATATTCTTACAATTATTGAGTTTTTGATGTTGTTGGGCAATACGTAAATGAGATTTTTGATGCCTAAAATGTGACCATATTTACATTATTTGTGACCATTATTGAGTATAATGTGACCAATTTTTAAAGGTATAGAAGTGCTCACATTATTCAGAAACTCGTCTTTCACCGTTTTTTGTAAAACCAACTTATTTTATAGATCCCTTGTCTTCTCTTAATTTGGAAAGTGACTTATTTTTGCATGGATACTGTTAAGGAGTTGCAAGCCACTCTCAGTATGTTGCAGGGACAATGATTGCAGAATGGCTTGACAGTGCCGCTCCTGCTGCTCACGCTCTAGGGATTGTTATTCTGTTTGGTTCAGATCGGAATAGGATAAACTTGGGAAATCCAGTATACCGGTATTGAAATGTTCTATTTTGTGTGTTGGTTATTTTGCATAATCGTGGATGACTAAGGTGTTTCGCTTAATTGAATTTGATCTCTCATTGCGTTAGCACAGAAACATTTTTCAAATGACAATCGTGAATCGAGCAAGTGTGAAGGACATGCTTGGTAAGGGAAAAAAATGGTGTTACATCACCCACAATGCACGTTTGACAAAAACTGTCGGTTGTGAACTCCTTTAGGTTCTTTTCTTATGTGTGATCAGTTGTGCCTGCATCGCAGTTGAAATGAAGCTGTGATGGCAACTTTGTTACATAATCCTATAAGTGTATGCATAATACATCTGCGTAAACCCACTGTTAGTATGTGTTTGATTTTGCTTACGCTGCGCCAAAACTCTTTCTTATCAGTGTGACCGTGGCTAAAATGTTGTTACATTCATTCACTAAATGTCATCAATCTTAGCAAATTGTACATTCACATCTTAAAGCTGTTTTTCTGCTACAAGTCGAGTGTTTTTTGTGGAGACTTGGATGTCATGTACGTAGGTCGAAGAGGTCTCTTTCTTGTAACTTCTCTTTCTCGTTCCGGATCACATCCTCTAAGACAGATATAATACCTCTATGCCGTTTCCATGATAATATATTGGACAGGAGATGGATAGGCGGAAAACTGATCGAAATGTCTCGATCACAATCACAGTTCGCTAACCTCACCCGCGCGACAACCACCTACCCATAAGTACAGAACTGAGCGCTTATGTGTATGTACGACTCTACAACAATCCCGTCTTGGACACTGCAAAGCAAAATAGATAAGTTACCATAATTGTCAATTAGTTGTAAGAACCAAGATATAGGACGACACTAGAAATAGTTTGACAGATAGAGGTGATTCGTACCTTATGCCAGCGGAGGGGATCAGGCCGCTTTAAGACGACAACAGAGTCAATCTTTTCAGGACTCTCCATCTTCCATCTGCAGTAAGGGTGCTTGTACCTTTCATAAGCGCGATAAACCCCAATAGTTTGTCCCCTTCCACGATCATACCTCGTTTTACTCATATAGAAAATAAAAGGGGACTGACAGGGGTGCCTGATGACTGGTCTCGTATTGAAAGAATAACCAGTGTAATCGGCTCTCTTATACCAGTTCAGGAAAGTACGAGTAGGCATCTCCAACTCTCGGGGGGAGATGACTCCTCTGATAATCTGAACAACGTAACCCCAGGATACTGAGATCGACCAGTATCTTTTTTTATCATAGCAGATGGATTGTTGCAGTATGCTGGCAGAGTCTTGGTTGACGGACTCAAACATGTGGTGTATTGCTTGTGGCCGTGTCATGCGTGGAAATATAGGCTCCACTACGTCCAGATGGTGGATTGAGATCAGCGGTGTTACAGGGTGTGCTGCCAACAGCCCCAAGAGATTCCCATACACATCGTACTACATGCATTTTCATCAATAAATGTCGATCTGTTAGCTAGCTAAGCTAGTCATCGCACTACATCATACCTGCTCTTAATCAAATACGATAGAAGAAGAAACAATAAACGTACCTGATGAAAGCCATTCTCTTTAGTAAGGGGGACTCCTAACTCGGCCATACAGGCTTGAATTCTGTCGTCACTACCATAAAGCGCAGGGTAGCGTTGAATGCAACGGTCCTGCATTTTAGCAAGTTCTTGAGCAAGCGGGTAGCTGATGGCAAAACCACCCCCTCCATAAGCCATAGCATATGAGAAGATGATGTTCTGGACATGACTTTCGGAGGAGCTGCCAATGTAGTAAAACTGTCGATGATCGTATTTTGAGAGCATTCTGACAACGTTGTCCACAATGAAAACGGTGTCATCATCTCCCATTACGAACCATCTGACATCCTTCATCCCAAGCCGGAGGGTCTCAGACACCACCCTCGAAATCCTAAGAGCGGATCTGCTTCCCATTCTATTAGTGTACCTAAATTTCGAGGTGTCTTCAGAGATGTGAATCTCAGGGAGTCTTTCGTTCCTGTAAACTCTGACCTTCTGGTCTAACCAAACAACGCCTCTCGTCTCGTTAGGCTTCCACCATTGTTTGATGTACTCTTTTCTCTTATCCCACAAGTTGGAAGACGCCGCTATTCCAAACACTATGTGCTTCAGCTGTGTCGCTTCTTCCTCCTCGTCTTCTTGCTCTTCATTTTCTTGTGACTTCTTGACGTTGCTGTGCAATGTAAGCTGGCTCGACATTGTCGTCTTTGTAAGGGATTCATTATCATCCTCCTCCTCGTTTACCTTCCCCTTATCATCATCGGATGTAAACGTTTCATTACTCAAGTTAAACGAGAAGTTGGATGTCTCGGTCGTGGAAGGGCATTGAGGATGGCGATACAAAATTTGATTGAAAGAATACAGAAAACATACGCCAGACGTAAGGATGATTATCCAAACTACTAGCTTAATCATTGCTTACTAGCGTTGGGAGTAATTAAATACGAGTAACTAATGTACGAGATTATGCGTCTTTTTTCTGTCTCGTCTCATCTCTAAGTGAAGTTTGTCATAATGTTTGTTGAAGCGGTAAGAATAAAATTACTAAGTACACACGTTAAAAAAAAAAAAAAAACCTAGTATTTCTCATCCCTTCATCTTAGGGGAAAAAAATGAGGTGTTCTATTTGTGACTTTGTAACAAGTTAGCGAGCTTTCAGTAATAGCCTTATTTGTTGTCCACTCAATTCTCTTACAAAATATGAGACATTCACTTTCCTACTTCCTAGCCTCCTACCTCTCTTTGGACATGCAATTTTCACTTGTACACTTTCATCAATAAGTTCCTTTCACAGAAGACGGACTTCCACTTACGATGTGAAACAAATTTTTTGATTCATATAAATTGATCATGCTGATCGTGATCATTATTAACTATTATGTCACCACTTTTATATCAAATTATACTCGGTGTAACTTAACAAGTGACATGTGTCAGCAATTTACATTTATTTAATCATAATCAATGATGAAATATATAAATAGAAAAATATAAACCTATCATATTTGAAAACATGATTAAAATTCTTCAAAACTGGAATATATTTAATTAGCCATAAATTTTCTAAAGTCATTCCCTTTAATCTAATCGATATGTCATCCGTTGAAAATATTTCATTGTATATTTGATCGAGATAAAAAGTTTTTACATGTGTTGAACTTTTACCCACTTAACTATCTTTAATTTTGTCGTATAGATTTTATGTACTTGAGGTAATATTGGAACCAAAATATACAACACTTGTATTTGTTAACCACTTTCAAAATAGTATAAATATTATAGTACTCCATACTATTTTGAGTTCCTATTTTCATTTTCATAAGTTTTTTTAAATATGCGCAAATTATAATGATTTAATTCGTTCCAATCATGTTTTCATTTTTAACATTTCTATTAATGTCTATGATTTAGTGACTTAGGGTTCATTCTACTTTTTAACTAAATCATAAAAAATTTTACTTTTATGTTGAGATTAAAACATTGTCACCTACTTATAACATACTACATGGATGAAACAAAGAGTTAGTGACTTAGTGTTCATGAAATTATAAATTTTATTTACATTTATAGATTTATTTTTATACTCATGACCAAAACTCGTCATTTAAACCAGTTTTTTTTATAAAAACTTTTAATCAGAGTGTTGAAAATCATATTTAACTTTTCATTATATTCAATACATACATGAACCGATCTTATGAGTCATGTAAGAATTTTTTAAAAATAACTAGACTAATAAAATGTTTTATCATTGAAACAAATGACAACGTAATTAATAAAATAAAAGACATCCAATTCCCCGTTACACAATACGATTTTGAATTTTGTTGCATTCAAAATTTAAGGAACTCTTATAATTGAAACCAAACCAATTTTTGGATATACGATTTTTTGAACCTGAAAAAATCGTGTTCCAAATTTCATTATTCATATCCACTTGCTATCAATTTTTTCTTACTAAATTTACATATTTAATTAATATACTCCGTATAAATTTTGTTTTTGGATATAATTCTCTTTGAACTATTATTATTATATGTACACTTAAAATAAATAACAGTGCCGTACACCATTAAAATCATTTAACTTTATCAAATGTAATGTATACGTTCTCTATACAACCGTTTCACAAGAGTATAACTCGTTTTTGTTAAACTCTAGACTCTGGAGGCTTATTTCATCCAATTGCCCACCTATTTTTCATATAAATATACCGAAATAGAAGTATAACAAATGACCGGAGGTATTTTAATTTTTGGATTTTAAAATCGAATCTGATTTTTTTAATAAACATGAAGGTTACAACAACGAGAGGGGAAAGGAGCAAAGAATGAAAGGAGAAAAGAGCGAAAAAAACAAAGGAGAAGAAGAAGAAGCTAATAAAGTGAAAGAAGTGAAGTTACAGATCAAATACGGTGGGGACACCATAAGCGTGACCGTGTCCGGCGACACGACCGTGTCCGAATTGAAGAACCTTCTTCAGAATTTAACCAATGTACTCCCTCGCGGTCAGAAGCTCATTCACAAGGGCACCCTTCTCGAGGATTCCAAATCATTGACTTCCTCCCGCATCACTTCTGCCTCTAAAATCATGCTCCTCGCCTCCCACGGTCTTCACCAGGGGGTCCGTTCCGTTCCATTCACTTGTCTACCTTTTATTTATATATTTACTCTTCTTATTCTTTCGCTCCTTTTTTTTTTTTATTTACCACTAATTCGAGACTGTATTATAATAATTTATTATAAGATCAGTTCATTTGTAATCATTTATATAATTTTTGTATCTCAATTAGCGATAATTACTTGGCACCAGTGGTGGAGCAAGGGAGGCGGCCTCCCCCTAAATATTTAAATTTTTTCGATTAAAAAAAATCTTATTTAATAGTAAGTACTTTGTCCCATAAAATTTTTCCGTCTGCTCAACATCTCATTTATCTTGATCATTGAATGAGTGCTGCCAAATTTTATCGGCCGTCTTCACGCGCTAGACAGTCTTACTTTAGAATTTGTCTTTTTGTTTAGGTTATTTGTATTTTTCGTCCTCTCAAATCCTGAGTTGTACTAATGGTCTCACACTAATGTATTGTGAGACAGTATCACGTGAGACGTACTTTTTATTTATTGGATTTTTGATTT
>JAUEKU010125922.1:0-12545 GCA_032274805.1 Gypsophila paniculata
GACCGCCCGGTTGTATTACCACCCTCCTTCCACCCACACACATGACCACGCCCACGACCACGACTCTGATCATGATTGCAATTCTCCACCTCGTAGTAGCGGTGAATTTTCACCGCCTATGAGGCCTAAAGGCCGGGAAGGCGGGACGGTACACTATGATCGGAGTTGACTTTGATGATCAACTTTGAGAATTTAAATGTACGTAATGTACACGTTAAATTTGTGATTTTGTAGAAGTTACTCCGTATGATTATTGTACGTATATTATGATTATATTAATAGTGGTGAAAGTTGATTATCGACTCGAAATGTGACAATATAATTGGTATGAAGGGAGCATGATGTACATATATTATATATACTATATAGCGCTGAAGAGCAAAATATTGTAGCTTGAAGCCTTTTCGATCATTTTGTACATAGAATTCTATTGTGAAACTTTCTGTACATTCGAGTTTTGTTTTCTGTTTATTTGGGTTGATTATACATAATTTGTTGCGTTTTCAGGTTAATATATATTATCATGTGAAATCGTTACATATATAACAGTCTTATTATAATGTACACGTCTCCGTATGAAATATAACAAGTATTGCAAAGTCATTGTATGTTTTATAGCGATCTTACACGACAATTACTCTTTTTGTTCTATGACGCTGTTAACCCATGGTAAATAAAAGCTCGAAGGAGTGATTATTTGATTGAAGAAGCAGCAACGAACATGCGAAATTAGTTGCGGTTAGATTGCGTGTTGCGACGAGTATAAGGGAAATTTAACGTGGTTGGTTACTGGAGTGAGTTGGAGGCACGAAATGAATTATGAAATCTAATAGTTGTTAAGTTTGTTCAATGTCATTTTATCATTCACCAGAATCACCATATTTGAAATCTTAATAAACTACGGAGTATTCCGTATTTTCGTATTGAAAATTATTACCTTTATTGTTTCAATAATTTGTTTACTACAAAATATTTTACATTATTGATTGTTTGAAAGTTTATATACTTTGTATATGATGAACATATTCATTAATTATATGAAGTTATAATTTGGTGATTTTTAGTTAAGCGAGATAGTAAGGTAGGACTTTCACGAAATATTCATTCACATCAAACATGTTTTCTCATCCAAATTCATTGGAAAAACTTGCTTGGTTCCATAAGTTGAAATTTATTGAAATAACAACTCCAACCTTTTCACAAAATACTTTTTAATCACCATCAAATAATTTTATTTTCTAGAGGGTCTTCCAATTCGCATGAACCAAACAATCAGCCTCGAATCTTGACACAACCCACAATAATCTCGGTTAGGGTTAGGATTCATGGTGGTTGAGCAAATTCACATTTGATTCAATCCTAACCTTAACTCAGACCCAACCCACCTTAAACTCGATAATTTATTTTTCTTTTTTGTTGTTTCTTTAAATTTTCCAAAAACAAAAAATCTTGAAAATAGAAATAATATTTGTAATAGAAAAAAAATTTCCAAAAACAAAAAAAAAACTTTACCATCTAGGCCCGCCCAAATCCGACCTTAACCCACAACCGAGCCAGACCACCACAATATCAACTTATAGCCCATGCAGCCCGCACAGGTTGGCCCGGCCATGGCCACCGCTAATGGCACCATAATTATCTAATTTATCTTATACAGCCATATACATACAAGCTTTATCCAAACATCAAATATCCAATCTTTATTCAAGAATCAAGATTCAAGAGAATCAATTAGAACTAACAATACATGCCAAATAATGTGGATGATATAAAATTAAATTTTTCTGGTTGTAAAGTTAGTTAGGCCCACTATAATCTACATGCCCATATTATGAACCCATAAAAAAGATCTCAATAAAAATGTATGTCCTACAAAACTAAACACACACATACACTTTATTATTTGTGCCCATTTCTTCATCCAGCATGTTTTTTTGGCATTTTATTATCTCTTTTTTATTATAAGTCTTCCTTTTATTTTGCTTATTTGTCATCCAATTTTATCCCAAATTTGTGATCAAATAATGTCTTCAAAGCATTTGTTCTCCTCCACTAATAATGGCTTCTTCATGCTTATGAGTAACAATCTTAAGCATCATGGACATGACCATTTCTCTTGCAAAATGTACGTTTTTTATTTCATCTTTTGATTTTGATTTTTTTTTTCTTTGATAATGTTTTTCTTTTCTTTTTTTAAGTAAAGGTTTTAGGATTGGAAAAATTTATATAAGTGGCAAAGCCTAATGAGTACAAAGAATATCGCTACAAAACACAACTGACTCTCTAGGACTGTAACGTAAAGATTGAGAAGTTGAACAAACATGTTTTTAAAATTTTACGATTTATTTTAGACTGTTGTCTGATATTCTTGGTAATTTATTCAATGAGATGATCCATTGACTCACAATATGAGAAACCTATACAATATAACGAGTCATTTTAACTCCTGTAGTCAAAACTAAAAATCAAAGAGTAAATTTACTATATTTTGGAACCAATGATGAAAATGGGAATACATAAATCGAAATGAAATTAAATGAAATGAAGTAATGACTGAATCGAGCTCGGGTTGATTAATATCAGGGAAATGCAATCAAAAGTGTGTAAAATATCAGAGGAGAATGCAAATATAAAAACACAACAACAATCATCGACAAATTTTCATGAAGTAAAATTAAGGACTACAGAACTAGAGTTTACAAAACTACAGGCAGCAAACAGAGACAACAACAACAAAGAATGCAGATATTTTGGAGATTTTGTGGCTAGAGAGGCTCTTCTTGATGAAGAATACTGGGTATAATGTTACTTTCATTCTTGTTTTAAGTAGGGTAGGGTGTTTTGAACTTAATTTCAATTTAGTTTCGTTCAAATTCATTTTAATTAATCCAGTTCGGTTCTATTTATCTTGTTTTGGTCTAAAAATTAGTTGTCAAGATGTCACCAGAATTTATTGCACTAATCTTATATACAAGACCATCTCATTATTATGATCTTTTAGTTATATGTAGCGATGAATATTTATATAATTTTGATTAGGCTCTTAGGGTTTATTCATGATTATTTTTTGGACAACCGTTTTTATAATGGTTATATCCATTTTATCAATAATAATAACTATTTTTATCACGTTATCATTATAGGGAGTAGTACTTTTAATAATCAAATTTTAATTTTATTATACTTCATAACATAAAATAATATTACACTATTTTAATATAAAATCGTTTTATTATAAATTTATCATAACTCTTACGGAGTATTTCATAACAAATATTTGTGGTAGACAGCAGCGTGGCTTCGTGCAGAAAGTCACTGGGAAGATCGAACGCATGATAGGTCAGCTTTCATCTCTTCTTAACATGACTATTACTCCCTACGGAGTACTCCGTATATAACGTACGATCACATCGATTGATTACTACTTAAACCGAATAAGAGACATAATCAGTTTAGTGAGCTATTCACGGACTAGCTAAGCCACATTCAATGAAAAGGGAGATGAATCGAAGGAAGCGAAACTTGTCTCACCGACAAAATACTTAATTTTAAAACGGTTCAAATAATTTAAAAAATAAGGTCCTTGGTTCACTCGTTTTAATTGGCAAATGGATAAATCTGTCTTGAGAGAAACTTGACAGGAAGTACTTATTTATGAATATTGGGATGGATTAGGTTTGTAGACAGTTACAAGAGGCAATTTGCGGAACAGGTACATATTTGAATCAACCCTATCTTTTGCAACTTCGTCTATTCAAAGTTTCAAAAACATGAAATACCATACTTGTTACTGAATAAAACGAGTCAATTACGTCGATTTCTATTTAGGAATTCAATGCTTTGAAAAGAAAGTGCAAAGGGTACAATGGCCAGAAGACTTCTTGCATCGTTGCAGTAAGTATTCATTCTTGCATTGGCCAAGACATGCTCGCGATTGGGTCATGTTTGATCGAGTCAGATTGATGGCCTAAAACTTAAGTTCTACCTTTATATATACTTCGGTTGGCAGGTTATGAAAGAAGACAAGAACGTGAAACGTAGCGTAATCAAGAGCGTGGTTGGAACACTAGATTTGAGTATCAGAAACTTATTGCAAGGCGAATCGTTTCCTGGGGTAAACAACAGTTATTCCTAGCTAGCTAGGGATACATTCCGAGCTTGTTGATTACTTTCTGTGATTCGATCGTTTCTTTATATTTTTTTGTGACGGTTTAGGAAAAAGTCGGCAATCAAAAGAAGCAAGGCAGCAAATACGGGTATGTGTCTAATTTATGCGTCGCAAAATCAGCACGCCGCAAGGGTCTTGCACTCAACATGTTGACATTCGCTATTCAATCTGCTTTATCAAATGGTATGCCCTCATTTCTAATTATTTACTCCCTTACATTGCTGTATGTTCAGTTATGTCAAAACTATCTATGTGATAATAATTTTCTATTCTTCGAATTTAAAATAGTCGAGAATAAAAGAAACGGCGTGGTTCGTTTATACTCTGGTACGCTTCCTTACATAAATGCCCATCAAACTTGAATAGTGGATACGACAAATATCGATTCATGAACTCGAATCTAAATACTATCATATAAAAGAACATGTCGATGAGTATAAGCGGGTGGTTATTAAACTTAAATTAGACATAATCAAATATTTAATACCATTTATATTCGATAATAGAAATTTCAACTAGATGTTGAACACGAGAAATAAAACACTAATCTGAAAATGAGTTTAAAAAATCTCACAGGCGCAGAGACAATATTTGTACATGTACACAGGCAGAACACAACAGCTCAACAACTTTATCAGAAATTGAGTTTTGAGGTATAAACAGCAAATATTTTGTACTACTACAAAGTATTTTATTTTCTCATTTTAATTTGACGAACTCATGGTAATTGACATGTATATTATGATCTCAGATTGTAGATGAAGCCACACCCAACTTAGAGCAGGAGCAAATGTATCTACTTAGCATCAAGGCTTAATACGTATCTCAAAAGAAAATTATCTCGTATTTTAAAGTATAATTTCTTTTAGGAACAATCATTGTCTTACTATAATTCCATGACGGTGTAATTTGATACAACACATAGGAACATTTTCTATGCATAATTCATTGTTAACAACTATCTGCTTCTTTGGACAAACAATTGATGTACACAATTAATGTACTGAGTACTCATGATAGATCTTCACCCAAGTGGATTAGATGCATTGATTGCTCACCTCATCCCTTAATTATGAGACCCCTAAAGTTCGCTTCGTCCTAACTTTCGAAATTAATTTAGATTTTTAAATACTCCTTGCTTATTTATAAAAGGGGCCCGCTTTGAATAATTTCCTAATAAGTCTTACCTGATACTCCGTATGACTTATCTCGAATAAGAGTAAAATTTGAAATTGACACGACTCAGACTCGAACTAAACTTAGCCAAACTAAACATTGACTCGACCCAAAATAATCCAACCCTTAATAATTTGAACTGATCAAAACAACACGGATTTTCTTATTTATGATATTCATAGGCCCTATGCTATAGGCGCGAGAATGACCTTATTTAAAATGATCTGACGTGATTTATTTCACACCAAACAATATGATAATAATAAACTCAAAATTGATCCTAAATTCCAAATAATACGACCCAATTCTGTCTCTAACGAATATGAATACGGAGAAATCACTTGGAAAACGACTCACTCATTTGTCTAGTAATGAGAAAGGTGCATGTACACTCCATTTATAAGCTGCACATACTCTGTATATCAATGACCAATTAAATGAAGATGTCACAAACAATGGCAGCACATGTATGATGTCGTATGTATCTGTTCCATAATTGGATTCATGTTACTTCTTTGATTAAATTAAATACACTTTTAAAAAAGTTTAAAGCACATGTATTGATTCGACTTTCTGGGTTTATACCATCCAATAGTAGACATTAAGCCGGCATATATGTACTCCAATTTGACCTTAACAAAATCTAGGGTGACCTATATAGATCAATTATGACTTTTGTGTTTATTGATTTTAGTTTTTTAACAACCACACTTGCATTATGAAACAAAATAAATGGGCTAGTAATTTTGAGACGCACATTATTAGTATATGATTAAACAGCTCAAAATTGTACAAAATGTCGTACATGATGAATGCTAGCTAAACATCATCTTTAGTCTTGTAGTAAGTAGTAACCCCACCACATCATTTATTCATTTCAGCTGTTGTCCAATCACGCTCGTATTATTTTGACTCGTTAAAGGTTTACTTGCTTAACTCGTCTAACAAGTTTATAATAAAATCTAACAAACGGGTTAATCAGGTCAAATTCGGGTTTGGACATTTTGGGTCAAGTAAACATTTCTTCAAATTGGGTAGAGTCCTTTTGAGTCCTGAATCTATTTTAAATTTGCTGTTATCTAGTTGTTTCACATTTGGTTCGACTAGAGTAAGCTTCTGGTCAAATCATACAACTTTGCTTAATAACGATGGTTTATTGTAACTATAGATAGTTTTCCGAAAGTTTCGTTATTTTTCTCGAGCTCTCGATGTACGATCTATTAAATGATTTCAGATTACTCATTCTCACGTCATTGACTCATTTCAACTCACTTCTACTTATTTCACATCGACTCAATTTTTAGTTGACATATCAACTCAACAAATTTCGAATTCACCTAACCAAATTAAATCAATCATATACATATCCATATCAGATCAGTTTTATCATGTCTACCGGTAACACTAATCAATAAAATCCACAATAACCAAGTAGAAGTCCATCAATGCCCCCAATCATTACTCATTACACCACACACAAATTCAACTCAACAACAAAAAACAATCATCAACTATACATTATTTACACCCTTTTACCGCGTCTTCGTTTATCATAATAACCACCCCCTCCTACTAATTTCCCCACTCAACTCACACTCACTCTCCTTCACTCCCACCACCGCAAACCACCGCAGCAATCACCGTACTCCGATGGGGTACCACCACACACGGAGCAGCTCCACCGACGCCAACGGCGGCGTATCTCAAAAAGTCAACTCTCCCCGCCTCACGCGCCGCGCACCCTCCTTCAAACGCCCCTCCTCCTCCGCCGCAGTGGACCCCACCTCCCCCACCGTCAACCACCACCAGATCGACGTGGTTCTCACCTCTCCTAGATCTGACCATTCTACCCCCAAACATAATACTAATACTAACACTTACTTTAATAACTCCCTTAATCATAGATTAGTTGGGGGTAATTACGGGGGTAATTATGGTAATAGTAGTAATCTTAATAGTGAGGGTAAAAAGGGAAGTGTGGTGGAAGTAGTAGGGATAAAAGAGAGGAAGAGGTTGTTTGTGTTGTTTTGTGGTGTTTGTTTGTTTTTAGGTTTGTTTATGATTTTCGTTCCTCTTCCTTTTCATCACCACTCTCCCTCTCTTCACAAGGTAATCCTCTTTTGATGCTTTGTCTCGTACTCGTTTCGTCACGGTCATTTGTTATCTATTTCTTTATTTATTGTCGTCTTTTTTAGGTCGTGGATTTTAAATTCGGATACTAAATTGACTGGGACATAGGGAGTATGCTCATTTTAGTTCTGGATGTTTGATAGGTGCTGTGATTTTGCCCCATCCTTACTATATTATCTAATAGGCTCTTATCATTTGCTTTTGAAGCGGTTATTTGAAAGATATAGTCGAAAGAAACTGATGAGAAGCCGATGAATCGTTTCATTAAGGAAAATAATAAGAATGGGTTGGCTTAGATGTGCTTAATTTTGCCAGACAATTGTTCGTTATTGGCTTTTAATGTTTGGAGATTTCAAACGTAGGTATTAATTGACTTAGGTTTATCGTTTCAGATGTGGATATTTGTTTCCTATTATTAGAAAGTCGTTGTTGTGGTTTTTGCCCTCTTTTTCCTTGTTTGTGGATTTATTAGTGTCGTGTACTCGTGTTTATGTTAGTTGGAGTATTAATTTGAGATCATTTGTTACTCTTTATACGGAGTACTTTTTTCAAGGAATTGAATGTGTTTAGGTGAAGTCAAGGGACACTCTTAATGTTTGACACGGTTGGTTTTGATGTAGCACGTATTTGGAGTGTCACAATCACGATTTGTATCGTTTTGATTGTGATTTAGATTGAAATCATTTATTTGGTGCTGTATTATCAGTTGGGGTGTCTTGACATAAGATGTTGACTTGGAAGAATGATTGCATTAGTAGATGTTGAGTTCTCAGTCGATGGCACTAACAGTACGAGTACTACAGTACTAGTTAAGCATAACTGCTCCTCGTGTTAATTGATTTGAGTTTCCTTACGTTCGGTTAAGGAAATGAAAAATGCTCTTACCATGCTAGTTCGATTTAGTTCAATTAATTAGAAGTTCGCCTAATCGAGCTAAGTAGGCTGATCAAACTCATGGCACATTAGGTGGAACGATGATTGATGCTTCAAATTTAAGTGTTATAGAATTGATGTCAACAGGTTCATTCTAGCTCCCACTTTTCTCGCCAATATCATAGCGATCAAGCCTCTCAAGATTATGGTTATAGAGACGGAGTTGATCATATGGACGGTGGCAATGATCTTCAACATACGTTAAAGATGGTAGCGTCGGGAGTAGAGGATAATGCAAAAGTAAGTCAATGATGGTTTTATTATAACCTTTTACATGTTTTCTTATGTTATGCAGCTCATTATCGAATTAATTTCAGTATTCAGGTATATGGTCCAAACCTAACAGCGAGAACTTCAGCCAGTGCATCGACATTCATAAGAGTCATAAAAGTAAGTCCAAACAAGCTCAAATGGCCCGAACCCTTTATGGCTCATGTGTGTTAGTGGTACTTAACCCTTTTGATATTTCTTCCTTGGCAGAGCTGGATGAAAAAACAAACGGTTACATTCTCATAAACGCTAATGGCGGTTTAAATCAGATGAGATTTGGGGTATGGCGGGTTGTTTATTTTCTATTCGTAAATTCTTTATACGTACAACTTATGAATTATCAGTTGCAACTATGAGCTGATGAAAAAATAATTCTAGAATGCAGATTTGTGATATGGTTGCTGTTGCAAAAATCATGAAGGCTACCCTTGTTCTTCCTTCTCTAGATCACACTTCTTATTGGGCTGATGAAAGGTAACACAAACTTTTTCTTCCTTAGAGTTTCTACAACAATTCTTTGACAACAGTGAATAATTTGCTCTGTATTTACAGTGGGTTCAAAGACTTGTTCGATTGGAAGCATTTCATGGAGACACTAAAGGATGACATCCATATTGTTGAAGAATTGCCCCCTGAATTTGCTGACATAGAACCTTTTAAAAAGACACCGATTTCTTGGTCTAAGGTTCGTACAGAACATTCTACAATAGACGGAAACAAGTCCGCTGTCTTTTGCTGTTTGGCTTTGACAACGTCAACGTCGCTCTAGCTAAAGTTGCTAAATTAAGAGTCTTGATCCCGTGGACGTTGGGTCTATCTGCTCTCATGGTTACTCGGCCTTTGATAAATATAATCCCATTTGTTTTAATTATAGTAACTTCCACGATGCAATGCAAAGAATTACCCACATGTAAAACAAGGAAACAATTTAAATTCCCCATTTTTTAGGCTTTAATAGTTTATGCGTTGTGATTAATTACTAATTGATTGGTGATGTTGTCATTCAGGTTAGCTATTACAAGCTAGAAGTCCTCCCGCTTATAAGGGAGCATAAAGTGATCTACTTCACCCACACTGATTCCCGCATTGCCAACAATGGTATCCCCAATTCCATACAAAAGCTGAGGTGCCGTGTTAATTACAGGGCACTAAAGTACTCAGCTCCCATTCAAGAACTCGGAAATACCATGGTTGCAAGAATGAAAAACAATGGAAGCCCTTACTTAGCTCTCCATCTAAGGTCAGCTTTCCTTATTCATCCGATATTAGATTATGCAAGTCATGGAATCATACTCCAGTTTTAGCTTCTTTCCTCCATTGTTAATTGGGTTGCGCGATAGGTACGAGAAAGATATGCTTGCCTTCACTGGCTGCAGTCATAATTTGACGGCAGAAGAAGATGACGAGCTTCGTAAAATGCGGTATGAGGTAAGTCATTGGAAGGAGAAGGAAATTGATGGCCCAGAGCGTAGGAAATCAGGTGGATGCCCTTTAACTCCGAGGGAGACTTCCCTTCTGTTGAAAGGATTGGGTTTTCCATCCAACACTAGGATTTATCTGGTTGCTGGTGAGGCCTATGGGAACGGAAGCATGCATTATCTCACCAAGGACTTTCCCAATATCTTCTCACACTCAACTCTAGCCACAGAGGAAGAGCTGGAACCTTTCAGTAAACATCAGAATATGTTAGCTGGTCTTGACTATGTCGTTGCTCTTCAGAGTGATGTGTTTGTTTACACCTATGATGGGAATATGGCAAAGGCGGTGAAAGGACATAGGCGATTTGATGGGTTCAAGAAAACGATCAGTCCGGAAAGGTAGTACTTCTATAATATACAGAGTACCATGTTAGAGCATTTCCACTGCATTTTGCCCTTAGTCCAGTGGCTGAGTCAGAGAAGTTTGTTTATGGTGTCATTTTGAATTTCATTTCTAAGCTATTATGATACCGTAATTACATATTCTAAAACTCTCCAACACAAGAACTGGACACAGTACCCCCCAAAAGATATTTTACCGGTGTCCTAGACTTCTAGGACCAATGTATACATCCGCCAGACCGCCACTGCGTGAATTCCTCATCTTTTACATTGGAGGATGACTTTAGGTCCTGGAAGCATGATTTCTGACCGAACACTCTTTTTGCAGGATGAATCTGGTGAAATTTATCGATGAATACGACGAAGGCAAAATCAGTTGGAATAAATTCAG
Organism: Gypsophila paniculata; assembly: GCA_032274805.1. NCBI lineage: Eukaryota > Viridiplantae > Streptophyta > Magnoliopsida > Caryophyllales > Caryophyllaceae > Gypsophila > Gypsophila paniculata. Next base: position 10,889 of record JAUEKU010125922.1, read on the forward strand.
CTCTAAAGTTCAGAAACTACACAAATACCGAATAGGGGGTCCTTACTATAGGGAGCCTGGAGAGTTTCCGAAACTGGAGGAAAGTTTCTACGCAAATCTGCTTCCTGGATGTATTTGTGAAACCATGAAAAAATAACCAGCCAACTGAACACTCATTTTAAGGTACGTGAGCAGTGTTATGAAAATGACTAGAAGACTGGTAGCGCCAATAAGATCACCTAGTTAGACTGCTGTCTTTGAGTTTCTGAAATACAAGAGACGGCACTGCTGCGCTGTAAGGCTCACTGGACGCCTGATACACGTTGCTGACCGACCTGTGAATACACAAGCCCGTGATCAGGAGTACTGTGCTGTCGTGCCGTAATCCTGGCTTTGCTGCTCAACGTTGATGAAATTCGCAAATTTTTTTCAAGGCTTTAGCTTTTTATAGAAAGGAAAAGCTATCTGTAATCTAAATTTTGGTGTTTCCTTTTTGTGGAGGGTTCTGTCAAGGATGTAATACACTTTGTAAGTACTTACTTACTGATTGATTATGCTGTCAAATTGTCAGAATAAATTGAGATATACAAGAAACAGTTTTTGGCCACTGCTTGTCCTGTCTTTGCTGCACCGTTTTGCTTATTCATCCAAGTAAATTCCGAGCATTGAAGTTTGTCCTGGCTACATAGACAAGTTCATCCCGGGACCTGTAATTATATTGTCTTTTCAAACTTCTAACTTAAACTTCTAAGCTGGAAAAACAATTCAATTTTTTCTTAATACAAATTAAAAATGTGTCATCTCGAAATATTGGTAAGTTTTTTGACCCTCAATACGCCTAAATATGTGACGGCGACAAAATGTAAGGAAAAAATGCCATATATTAAGTGTTATTTATATCAACAATGAGATCATCGAGATTATGCAAAAATTACTTTCTGTCTTATGCTTCACACAGGTCGGTGCCATTATCAAGAGTTTGCTCCGACGTCTAATTTCTTCTCCTCAGCTCTCTCTGTGTCCTTTTCTACAGATTGCGGGGAATCTGATTTCTGCGGTTCTACTGCTGGCTCTCTAGTATCTGATTTTTTCGAGTTTCCAGCAGGAGACTCTTCGACAATGGACATTTTTGTGTCTTGTGATGCAAGATTTTCAGAATCTGAATTCTGTGTGTCTTCCCCAATTGACTCTTGCTTCTTTATAACCTGGAATGGCCCGAGCTTAGAGTCGAGATCCCTTACTGTGTTTGTAAAATTCCGAACACTTTGTATTCCAACAGGCCTATTGATAGATTCCTGTCAAAAAGAAACAATGGTAGTTTAACATGGTGCAAGATGAACAAAATTTTCCGAAAATAAAGTAATAGTAGAATCAATGTACTGAAACGGAGAAAACACTGATTAACTGAACTGAAGCTAACTAGGACACAGAATCTGTTCGAGTTCGTGTGCAGCACACCCCTGGCTCAGAGACCAGATTAGACCTGGTAAAATTGATTTAACACAATCCAAATCCCAAACCGACCCTGTGAAGAACAAATCGGCGTGAAAAATGGTAAGGTTATTTGAACTGACCTGTTCTATCTGTTCAGCACGAGACCGCAAATCCTCTGCCGATGCTCCCTTGTGTAGATACATAAGAGCAAACAGCAAGTGAAAACGGACATCATCCGCAATGT
>JAUEKU010126032.1:286-12543 GCA_032274805.1 Gypsophila paniculata
TACACGCACCGACAAGGTGAAAACTTTCTTGAGGACGCTTTCGAGACGAGGCTTGCCAGTATTGACTGGAAAGCCCAGGCTCTTCGTGTTTGTTTGCCTGTGTACCCGGTACCGAGTGAGCTTGACATGGACTCACTATTGAGGTTAAAGGCTACCAGAGCCTTAGCTGAGAGTGTACCTCCGACTTTCGGGGCTGGTTGCACCTACGTTGATTGGGTGTTAACCATGGAGGCTAGGTTCCGCGAATTTGGAATTCGCGATGAGTTGAAGGTACATCTCGCTGCTCTCTGCTTGAGAGGCGAGTTGTCACTTTGGTGGGCCCATACTCTGGGACCTACCACGGTGTTTTATGCTGAGTACCACCTTTGGACACCGTTCAGGGAACGTGTCATTGAGGTAGTCTTAGCTGTTCATCAGGGGCAGACCTTCGCTGTAGAGGACGAGATAAGTGACGTAGAGTCCTCTACTACAGCCAGGGTTTAGTTAGGCTCCACTAGTATATAGTTTAGAGCGACATTTTGTGACCTCTTTAACTTCTGTTTATTTGTCTTTAGAGGTTTGTTAATATTAACTAAGCTAGACGTCGCCTAAACATTCTATGTACTTTCTGCTTTCTACGTGTCATGAGATAAATATCAGATAGAATTTGAAACATCCAAATGTTGTAACCTGCATTGTATTATCAATGAAATGACATGCCTGTTTTTCTTCTACTATCACATCTGTTATCCTATTTACATATCAAAAATTTCTTGTCCTAATGCTGTAATCCTTCGATTATTCGGCAATCCTTAATCTTGTTTCGACTCTTTATCTTTCAGAATGACCGACCCTGCTCAAAGTTCCGACGATAGGCAACGAGTCATGGAAGAAGCCTTATTACAGATAGCACACGCTGCGATCAGTAACCTCAACCGAAACCAACAGCAGAGCGCCTTTGATAGATTCTCTCGCCATAGACCTCCAACGTACTCCGGGTCTAATAACCCGATCGAGCTTACTGAGTGGCTCGAGAAAATGGGCAAACTGTTGGCCTTAAGCAGAATGCCTGCTGAAGAACAAGTGATGATTGCCTCCTATTATCTGAAAGGAGAGGTGAACGGATGGTGGAATGTGGTCTTGACTAACGCCCCTAATGCGCAATATACTTGAGGGCAATTGAAGACTAAGATCAAGGACTGATATTTCAGTTACGAACTGCAGTGACAGAAAGAAGAGAAGTTCATAAGTCTGAAAATGGGAGAAATGACTCTCCAAGCTTATACGGAGAAATTTCAGGAGCTGGCCATGTTTGGGGCCATTGTTGCTCCTGATGAGGAGACCATGACCCAGACATATGTTCGGAACATGTCTCCTAGGATTAGGACGATCATGAGCGGATGCGTCTGCAACTCGTTTGCCTCTGCATACGAGAAAGCATCCAGCATCTGGACTTCCCAACAACTGGAGGAAGTTGAGGGGAAAAAGATGAGAAGGGTATTTACGCCCTCGGTGGCATAGTCGAGCTTCGTGCAGAAGCCGACCTATCAGCGCCCAAACTTCTAGAGGCCCAACTTTCAGAAGCCAGGGTTTCAGAATAGAGCTCTGATGGCAACAAACAGCCGTTCAATGGTGAAGGGTAAAGCACCTCGAGCAGGGATGATGGCCGATAATTGCCTCATGTGCGGTAAGGCTAAACACGAGGGTTTCAGTGTGGAGGTCAGCCAATTACTTGCTTCCATTGCAAGGTTGTGGGGCACAAATCTAACGTATGCCCAAACCTCCCAAAGCCGACGCTGATAAATGCGGGGCCTCAGTCAGGATTCAAGGGCGGGTGTACACCCTGACTGAACCTGAAGCTGCGGAGACTCTCGACTACGACGTGGTCACAGGTACATTCCTTGTAAATTCTGTTCCCGCTTTCATTTTGTTTGACACCGGGGCATCATTTCCTGATGTCTTCCCTGATGAATTACCTGGAGTGCCGCTTGCTCGCGATGTTGAGTTCTCTATCGACCTCGTGCCTGGTACGACGCCAATCTCAAAAGCACCTTATAGAATGGCGCCGGTCGAATTACAAGAATTAAAGAAGCAGTTGGAGGAGATGATAGAGAAAGAATTCATCAGACCGAGTGTTTCACCCTGGGGAGCACCGGTACTATTCGTCAAAAAGAAATACGGAAGCATGTGGCTCTGCATTGATTATAGAGAATTAAATAAGGTAACTATTAAGAATCGCTACTCATTACCAAGGATAGACGATATGTTCGATCAACTGAAAGGAGCAGGACTATTCTCCAAAATCGACCTGAGCTCAGGGTACCATCAGATCGCAGTCAGAAAAGAAGACATACAAAAGACCGCATTCCGAAGTACATATGGACATTATGAATTCAAAGACATGCCATTTGGTTTGACCAACGTACCTGCAGTATTCATGGACCAAATGAACCGGACATTTCATGAATATCTAGATGTTTGCATTGTCGTGTTCATCGATGACATCTACTCAAAAAGCAGAGAGGAACACGAGGAACATCTTCGTGTCATTTTGGGTATCTTGAGAGAGTACAAGTGGTACGCTAAACTATCTAAATGCGAGTTTTGGCTCGAGAGAGTAGAGTTCTTGGGTCACGTCATCTCAAGGGATGGAGTTATGGTCGATCCTTCAAAAATCGATGCTGTGAAAGAATGGAATGCTCCAAAGAGCGTAACTGAAATACGTTGCTTCTTAGGTCTTGCGGTCTACTACAGAAGGTTTGTCCGGGATTTCTCTAAGATAGCTCATCTAATAACTAACTTACTGCAAAAGGAATCGAACTTCTTATGGAACGACGATTGTGAAAAGGCCTTTCAGGATCTGAAAACGAGGCTTACTACAGCACCTGCATTAGCCCTACCTACGGACGGTGATGAGTACGATGTGTACAGCGATGCGTCCTTGAACGGACTGGGTTGCGTACTAATGCATAATGCAACAGGGAAAGGTGATCGCTTACGCATCACGACAACTTAAGGTGCACGAAAGGACCTACTCAACACATGATTTGGAAATAGCAGCAGTAGTCTTTGCCCTTAAGATATGGCGCCATTAGTTATATGGCGTAAGCAACAAATTCTACACCGATTATAAGAGTTTGAAGTACATCTTCACTCAGAAGGAACTCAACATGAGACAACGACGATGGTTAGAATTAATCAAAGATTACAAGATTGAACTGCTGTGTCATAAAGGGAAGGCAAACGTTGTAGCCGATGCTTTGAGTTACAAGGCGTCGTATAGCCTTAACAATATGTGGTAAGTTCCAGCCAATCTCGTTAAAGACATTAAACGACTGAAATTGGACTTAGTACAGTTCGACGATCAAGAGTGAATGCAATGATTGCAGAACCTGATATATTCCAGGATATACGAGCACTACAATGGGAAGATCCTGAATTAGTACTGTTCAGAATTGAGTTAGAGTTGGGCAAAAAGAGAAGGCTTCACGATTCATCCTGATGGAAGTCTGAGATTCAAGGGGAGATGGTGTATACCATCCAACGAAGAGTTAAAAAGGAATATCCTTGACGAGACACATAGTACTCATTATTCTGTTCATCCTGGATCTGACAAAATGTACCAAGATTTGAAATTACGATTTTGGTGGATCCGAATGAAGGTAGAAATCGCAGAATACGTGGCAAGGTGCCTAGTTTGTCAAAAGGTGAAGTTCGAACATCAACGACCAAGAGGACTACTTCAACCGTTGGATCTCCCAATAGGGAAGTGGGATTCAATTTCTATGGACTTCATTACTGGATTGCCGAAACTCCAAATAATAAGAACGCAACAGGGGTCATCGTGGATCGCCTTACTAAAGCGGCTCACTTTGTGCCAATCAAGGATGCTTGGAGTCTCGAGCTATTGGCCAAGGCTTATGAAAAAAGGGTGATAAGACTACATGGTGTACCATTGGACATTATCTCCGACAGAGATCCGAGATTCACCTCTCACTTTTGGGAAAAGTTTCAAGAAGCTTTGGGAAGCCAACTGAAGATGAGCACATCATTTCATCCAGCGACTGACGGTCAAACGGAGAGAACTATCCAAACGCTGGAGGATATGCCAAGGGCTTGTGCTTTGGAATTCAACGAGAACTGGGAGAGGAGCTTACCTCTGATTGAATTCTCGTACAACAACAGCTTTCATGCCAGCTTAGGCTGTGCGTCTTTTGAAGCATTATACGGAAGGAAGTGCCGTAGTCCAGTTTGCTGGGACGATGTAGGCGATAACTAGAGAACTGGACCGCAAGGTATTCAGGATCAAATCGAACACATCAAAATCATTCGTGAACGATTGCAAGCAGCTCAGGACCGACAGAAAATGTACGCCAATGAACATCACCGGGCAATCGAATTCGACGCCGCGGATAAAGTATTCTTGAACGTATCACCCATGAAAGGGGTGAGACGTTTTGGGTTGAAATGGAAGTTGAGTCCTAAATACGTAGGACCTTATGAAATTTTGGAACGTATTGGGGAAGTAGCCTACCGCCTGGCGCTACCACCTAACTTATCAAGAGTTCATAACGTATTTCAAGTTTCCCAACTAAGGAGGATAGGAGCGACCTATGTCACATCGTCGCACCCGACGTAATCGCTATCGAACCTAATCTCCTATACTCAAAAAAGCCACGCTTAAGATCTTGGAACGGGAAACCAATATTCTTAGACGAAAGACGGTACCTCTTGTGAAAGTACTACAGAGGGGTCAGTTGACTGAACAAGCTACTTGGGAGACTGAAGCGTCGATAAGGGAGAAACACCCAGAGCTGTTCAATACAGGTAGAACTCCTTGTTCCGTATTCAAGTTTCGGGATGACACTTTTCTCAAGGGGGGAGGTTTGTAACACCCCGTGTTAATTAAGAAGTTTAATTCCGAGATTAGGATTTAATTATTAATTCATTAAAAAGTCAAACTTAGTCCTTGACTTTTTTAAGCCCAATTTCTAGAAAATAAAAAATAAAATTTAATAGTTTCAAAATATCAAAAGAATCATATTCCGAAATTTTTATAAAATTTAATCCCGACTTAGAATTTTTCGATAAACACTATTCACTCAAAATAATTTAATTCCATTATTTCTTATAATCCACTTTTAAACTTTTTTTTTCCTAAAACGCACGCTGACGCTTATTAATAATAATTATCGTTAACGATATTTTAAACGACGAAAATTCTGACTTGCCAAACGATACCAAATCAGGCCTCGTCATTCCAAGTCACACGTGTGACTTAAGTCAACTAGGGCATTTAGTTTCACTAAATTCCTTAACTAATTTCTAAGCATTTAAAAATATATTTTTAATTAATATTTTAATAAACGTCTTTTTATTTCAAAACGGCAAATCGTAAAACGAAACCCGAGCCCGTTCAGACCCGTTGACCACCGAAGACCACCAAAGGGCAACCCATTTTGACAACATCACTATTTGTATTTATGAAAACCCATCATTATGTTTTAATTAATTTAAAGTTTAATTATAACTAAATTATTATCAAACACAACGGTCATTCAAGTTCATAAACTTTTGAACCTAGGGTTTTTTCTCCCTTGCAATGGCAAGAAAGAAAAAACTGGTGAATCCAAATACTACTGTTTCTAATACTCCTAAATCTAATCCTCCTCAGAATACTCCTCAAAATATTACTTCTAATACTCCTCAAAATGTTACTTCTAAATCTAATATTCTTAAAAATAGTACTCCTAATAGCGTGTCGGAGAAAGAAAATGTGGCTCCATCTATTGGTAAAGGGAATGACCCTCTCGTTGTGAGTGAGGATCGGGGAGTTGTGGCGCCTCTGGATCTTGACTTGGAGTTAGGCATGCCGAGATCGAAGAAGGGGTCGGGGGCGTTGCCAGATTCCCAGGTAAGCTCTCCTGTGTTAAAAATTTCTCGTGAGGACACGGATCCCGAGATTGAATACTGATCGAGTGCGGTCTATGATTATATCCTTGGGGCTAATCCTCCTTTGGAGGTAGTCACAGGATTTCTTAAACGAATTTGGGGGAAACATGGTATTGACAAAATCTCCTTTCTAAATAATGGGGTTTTCTTGGTCCTGTTTGAATCAAAGGAGAAGATGCGGGTGGTAGTAAATAAGGGCTTTCAATTTTTTGATAACAAACCTGTGGTAGTAGAGAAGTGGGAGCCCAGTGCTGTCCTTGAGAAGAATGCAAAGGTGGTAGTACCGGTTTGGCTTAAATTACGTGATCTACCTCTGAAGTATTGGGGGAAGTCGTTGGCTAAAATTGCTGGGTTGGTTGGGACCTTTGTGAAGGCGGATGCTATTACTGAGATGAAAACAAGGTTGGCCTATGCTCGTGTGATGATTCAAGTGCAGATGGGGCAAGAGTTGCCCAAACAACTATCTTTTCTTGATGAGGAGGATGTTGTGCAGGTTATCCAGGTGGAGTATGAATGGCGGCTAGTGCAATGTCTTAAGTGTCAGGGCTTTGGGCATGTTAGTACTGCCTGTAAGAAGCAAGATGGTGGTAAACAGAGCCGTAGAGTGTGGGTTCCGAAGCCTGAAGTGGAAGCTCCACAACCACAGGAAACACTTCTGCCTGTCGTGGTTACACAGGTGGTTCCTCCAGTGGCTGAGATTTCCACTGTGCCAAGGATGAATGAGGCTCCTGAGTTACTCACCCCAGCAAGGGTCTTAAGTCAACTCTCAACTTCACCTGGAGGGTCTCTAGGGCCTAGGGCTTCTTTTCTTGAGGTGGTGAGGGGCAGGGTGCTGAATGATGATGGTGTGGGTAGTGGTGGTATGGCTTGTCTTTCTGATAATGGATAGATTTGGGTTTTGGAATGTTCGGGGCATGAATAGTCATGCTAAACAAAGAGAAATAAATTGGTTCCTTACTCATAATAAGGTAGATTTATTTGGTTTATTGGAAACTAAAATAGCTAGTTCTTCTCTTAATAAGGTTTACAATAAGGTATGTGAAGGTTGGTCTATTTGCACTAATTCCTCTTGGTATAAGGGGGGTCGTATTTGGTTAATTTGGAATCCAGTGAAAGTGACTGTGGATATTAGGCATGTTGATTCTCAATGTATTACCGCAGAAGTGTCAGATAGGCTGAATGGTGCAAAGTTCCAGCTGACTATGGTGTATGCTTTTAATGCTGTGGCTGATAGGGTGAGTTTATGGCAGTCTATATGTGCTTGTAAAGCTTATATTGGTCCCTGGGTGGTCTGTGGGGATTTCAATAATGTTTTATCCTCTCAGGAGAGACTGGGTGCAGTTGTTCATAATTCTGAAGTTGAGCCTTTTAGAAGGTGTGTGGCTTCTTGTGGGTTGACTGATTTGAAGAGTGTAGGCTCTTTCTTTACCTGGTCCAATAAGCAGGAAGGTAATAGAAGAGTATTTAGTAAAATTGATCGGGTGCTTGTCAATTGTGATTGGTTGAGTTCTTTTCAAAATTGGTATGCACACTTCCTCCCTGAAGGGGTGTTTGATCACTGTCCATGTTTGATTCAATGTGCTGAGGAAGGGACTCAGAGAAGGGTGTCTTTCAAGTATTATAATATGTGGGGGTTGGCTCCTGAGTTTAAGGATGTAGTTGCATTGGTGTGGAATAAGGAGGTTTTAGGGCATCTTATGTTTACAATTGTCTCTAAACTCAAATGTCTGAAGGGGAGTTTCAGGAAGTTAAATAAAGGTCTATTTTCCAATATTGAGCAAACTGCAGATATGGCTATTCAGCATCTAACAGATATTCAATTGGCAATGCAGAGGGATCCCTCTAATGAGCAGTTGCTTAGGGCTGAACATAGTGCCTCAGTTTCTGCTCGGTTTCTTATAGAGGCTAAGCACAGGTTCCTCTGTCAGAAAGCTAAGATCCGATGGACCCAATTGGGTGATGAGAATTCTTCCTATTTTCATAATTGCATTAAGGAGAGAAGACAGTGGAATAGGGTGGTGTGGCTAAGAGACATGAATGGGAGGGTAGCTGATACCCCTGCCTCAATATAGGATGCTTTTCTGGTATTTTATAAGTCCTTGCTAGGTACATGCTCTAGAGTTAAACCTGTCCATGGACCTACTGTAAGGAGAGGGAGTGTTGTTAAGATGGATCAATGGGGAGGATTATTGTCCATTCCTTCCAGTGCTGAGGTTAAGGAAGCTATGTTGAGCATTGATGATAATAAAGCTCCAGGCCCTGATGGGTACACTAGCAAGTTTTTCAAGGATGCTTGGCCAATGATTGGAGAGGACATCAGTTTGGCTATCCAGGAGTTCTTTAAAACAGGGAAATTGTTGGGGCAAATCAATTCGACTACACTAACTCTTATTCCTAAAGTTGAGTGCCCCAGTGATGTGAAGCAGTTCAGGCCCATAGCCTGCTGTAATGTCCTTTATAAATGTATCTCTAAACTCTTATGTTCCAGATTGAGTGAGGTCCTCCCATCTATCATCAACCCCTGCCAGTCTGCTTTTGTGAAGGGAAGGAGTATTGTAGAAAACATCCTAATTTGTCAGGATCTCATCAAGCTATACAGCAGGAAGTCTTGTTCTCCTAGGGTGTTACTTAAAATTGACCTCCAAAAAGCTTATGACTCTATTGAGTGGAGTTTTTTGGAAGGTATGCTGGTTGCATTGAACTTCCCCCCTACTTTTATTGCTTGGATAATGGCTTGTGTTACCAGTCCTAGGTATTCACTGTCCATTAATGGTGAGACTTTTGGGTACTTTAATGGAAAGCGTGGGCTTAGGCAAGGTGATCCCCTATCTCCTCTGCTATTTACCATTTGTATGGAATACCTTAGTAGGATTTTGGATGTGGTTACAACAAGGAGGGAATTCTCCTTCCATCCTTTATGCAGTAGATTGAGACTTTGTCACCTATGCTTTGCTGATGATCTTCTTCTCTTTGCTAGAGGTGATTGTCCATCTCTGTTATGTCTGTTGAGAGCCTTTGAGACATTTTCAAGGGCCTCAGGGTTATTAATGAACAAAGGGAAATCTGCAATTTACATGAATGGGATCCATGAGGACATTAAAGCTGATCTGATTGCAATGGCTGGCATTGAAGAAGGTAGGTTACCTTTTCGTTACCTGGGTGTTCCTATCTCCCCAGTTAAGCTCAGGAAGGGGGAATGTCAGAAGCTCTGTGACAAAATAATTGGAAGGATACATAGCCTGGGAAGTAGAAGGCTATCCTATGCTGGGAGATTGTGTTTGGTGAACTCTGTATTGAACACTTTGCATAGTTATTGGGCCTCAATATTCATACTACCAGTCTCCGTAATTAATAACATTATGGCTATATGCAGGAACTTCCTCTAGGAGGGGTCTGATGCTTATGGTAGAGTGCCTTTGGTTTCATGGGAACATCTTTGTAGGAAGCAAAAAGAAGGAGGGTTGGGGATCAAACATGGGAGAGTGTGGAATATGGCTGCAGTTGCTAAGTTAGTTTGGTGGATTGTTCAAAAAAAAGATCACTTGTGGGTGAAATGGATTCACGCTGTGTACATTAAAGATGCTAATTGGAATGATTATGTCCCTTCCACTCAAGCAAGTTGGTCTTTTAGACAAATCATGAAAGTAAAGGAGGTGTTCAAGTTGGGTTACAATGGGGATCAATGGATGTTGGACCCTAGTGGTTACTCCATTGAGACTGGGTATGATTGGCTGCTAGGGCAAGCCCCAAAGGTGGACTGGTGGCACTTTGTATGGTCCAGGTACAATGTTAGCAAGCACTCCTTCATTTCGTGGTTGGGAATGCAGAAAAGGCTCCTTACTTTGGACAGACTGCAGAGGATGGGAGTAGTTCAGCAGAACGTCTGCTATCTGTGCTCTGATCAGGAGGAGAATGTAGAGCACCTGCTGTTTGAGTGTCGATACAGCAAGATGTGCTTGCAGGTGTTGGCTTTACATACTGGTATCATTGTTCCTAGTAGTAATTGGTTGAATTGGTTCAAGCACATTAAGCTATCAAGGTTTAAGAGATGTGTGTTGGGTGCCTTGCTGAATGCTTTGATTTATGGCATTTGGAGGGAACGTAATAGCTGCTGGCAGCAGCGTCAGGTCAGATTACCTAGTCTTCTACTTAAAGAGCTGTGGTCTTGTCTAAGACCTCGCATTGATGGGCAATTGAAGACCAAAATACCTACTGCTGAATGTCGATGGTGGTGGTCAATTAGGTTTCTGTGGTTCAATTGAAGGTCGGTCTTTTTGTTTGTGAGTAAGGCATAGGCTGATAGTTTTGTCTTCTAAAAACGTTTTTGTAATGGTGGATGATGTTTGTCATTAATATAATTTCTCACATTTGACCAAAAAAACAGTGATGGATCACTTTGTGAAATAAAAGTGATTGATTAACTTAGCTTTATATTTTCGGTTGTTTAGTTATATCTAATATGATTTACTTTTGAGTTTAATATGGTCAAGATTGGTTAACCATATTGATTAGTCTGTTACTCTTGAACGTGTTGTGGTAGTTATGTTGCATTTATAACTTATTAACCATGTGGTTTATATATAGCTCTTGTTTGCATAACAAAATGGAGTAAAAAAGAGTGGAGAATTGAAGAAAGGGAAAGAGAGACGAGGTTGAACATTTTTTCTCTAAATCTTTCCTCGTTTGGAGGACTTCTAGTGTGCGTTGAAGGTGGAAAAATCGATTCCCGCTCTCCAAATCTCTCCATGTTCATATGCTAGCCAAACAATGAAAATTAAGCCCTTCATTCCCTATTATCCCTCCTCATCCCAACAAATCCCTCCGTCAAAATACAGCCAAAAGTCTTGTTTGGATAGGAAAAGTGAGGATAAAGAAAGGGAAGGGGGGAGGAGGAAGGAAAAGGGAAGGAAGAGAAAGAGAGGGAGAATCGAAGTGGTTAGTTTTTCTTCCAAATCTTTAATTCCTTTGTTGGACAAGATATGATTTGGCTTAGAGGAAGAAAATGGAGGGATCCATTTCCCCTTCCTTCCAACCTCACTTTACTATCCAAACAAGAGAAATGGTCTCTCTCCAAATTCTCTCATCTTTTTCCCTCAAAATCTCTCTACCCAAACAAGGCCAAAATGAAGGTGAGGGAAGGGAGTGGGAAGAAGAGAAGAGATTGGGAGGGGGATAAAATTTAAACATGTTTTCTTTAAGATATTGTTTGGATAACAAAAACGGAGAAAAAGTGAAGGTAGGGTGAATGAGTGAAGGGAAAGGAGAGGAATGGGAGAGAAGTTTAGACATTTTTTCCTGTATCGATGGACTTTGATTTGCCTTTGCTAACTAAACAATGGATCTATTCCTTTCCAATTCCCTCCACGCCCTCATATGCTAACTAAACAATGAAATTGGATCCCTCGTTTTCCCTCCCTTCCTAATCCCTCCATTCAAACACACCCAAAATCTTTTATCATTTAAAGGATTTTAATTCAAATTTACCTTGAAAAAGGAAAAATGAATCTCTCCAAATCTTTATTCCAACTCCCTTATTTGCTAACCAAATAAGGGAAGTTGGACTTCCCCTCGTCCCCTTCCTTCAAACCCTTCCATCCAAACACGGCCTAAGTATTGTATCTATCTATACTTATTGAGATGTTTGATACACTTCGTTATTTGATATAAATATTGTAATGTAATATATGTATGGTTGGGGAAACGTTCATATTACTCCCAGGGCCGTCTCGTAAAATTTGGAGGCCCTATGCTAAATTTTACATGGAGGCCCCTATAACTTTTAGTATTATGTCGTAAAATTATACTCTTATGTTTGATGTATAGCTGTCGTTTTTTATAAGTGAACCTCTTTTACGAGAATGTTTAGAAATTCACTGAATTACTAATTTTTTAAGTGTAGAAATTTTAAATTGTAGAATATTGAAATATATATTTTCTCAATTCTCATAATATGGAAGATCATTTTTCGTATAAGATTGACAAGAGAATAGAGCTTAATTAAAGAAAAAGTATCATTATCATTATATATCCGGTAATTATTTATTATATACGCAATATACTAAGACATGATTAACTACTTTTTACAATGACTTAACTATTTATACATATATTGAAAGTTTGAACAAGTTAAATTTCACTTCTAAGATTTGAGTGGTTTACATTTTTCAAAATCTAAAAGTAAATTAGTATATTAATTAAGTATAATAAAAAAATATTATTAGTATATACTCCCTCCATTTCATTGATATAGCCCCATAGGGGTTTGGCACGGGTTTTAAGAAAGTGGAAAAAAGTGGGAAAAAGTGGGGGTATAATGGTATTTTCAA
>JAUEKU010126250.1:0-12538 GCA_032274805.1 Gypsophila paniculata
ATTCATAGTTTCTCTCGAGGTTTTTTTTTTTTTTTTTTTTTTTTTTAACCTCAAACAATTTTAATAGAAAGAAATTTTTTGTTATTCTAAAACTTATGGGGTCTTAAAACTCGAGGTGTAATGTAGTTATAAGTAGTAACAATCCATTTTCTCAACAACTTTTAGTGATTAAAATAAAATGACCATTTTATCTTTATCAAAATATCGATTGTACGAGAAAAAAAAAAGTCACATACTCAAAATATACCTTCTCTTAGTTTATGATTTGCTTACTATTAAGAAAATATTACTCCCTCCAAATCATCCATTTCTTCTCATTGCAAAGAATTAAGGAAAAAAATTGTGTTAATAAAATTGATGGAAAAACATAAAGTAAAGTCATAAAGTAGATTGGTTTGGAAAGAGTACAATAAGTCTATCTTAAACGGATATATCCGTTCTAACAATAAAACAAATCAAATATCATCTTATTTATACATATAAAATAAGTATTTTATTCTTCTATATATATTTTACTTTTATATTATTTCTACTATTTTACTTGTCTTAAGTTTAAAACGAAACCAGTCCTAAATTAGAATTGTGCAATTTGTTATGCAATGTGTTTCCATAAACCGTGACTTCTAGTTGGTCAAAAACCAAAACTAATTCAACTCTCACACTCAATCAAATAATAATCAAATCAATCAAAACAACCAAATCAACGCAACATTAACACGCACAAGTTTCAACGTTGACCTTACTTTGACCCACATTTCTCCACTATATATACCCACAAAAAAAAAAAAAAAATATTTCCAAAATATTAACACAAACAAAAACTTTTCATAAAAACCAACAAAAATCAGATAAAAAACACCCAAAATTCATAAATAAAATGTCAGTAACAATTTCGAACTCACATTATAATCACAACTCAATATTCACATCACCGTCGTCGTCATCGCCGTCGTCGAAAATGTGTTGCTCATTTTCAAGGAGTTATGCCGCCGTAGATGGATCATCTACTGCGGCAATGAAGAGAAAAAGGCCAGGAATGATCGAAGTTCCCAAATTGCCCCTAGGGTTTATCGCCTCGACGTCGAGAAATATTGGTGGTGACATTGATGTGGTGGTGGAGGAGCAGGGTAAAAATGGGATTTATTCTGTTTATTGTAAGAAGGGTAGGAGGGCATTTTTGGAAGATCGTTTTTCTGTTGAGATTGATGTTCTTGGTGATGATAAACAGGTGAATTCTTTGTTTTTTTGGGTAATTTTGTTGTTAATTTTTGTTTTTTTAGGGGAAAGTTGCGATCTTTGGTGATTATTTTGCGTTTTTTTTTGTTGGTAATTTGATTTGGGATTTAGGGTTTGTGAGCATTGGGGATAAAGTTGGGAACTTTGGGGTATGGATGTTCGATAAGTTTATTGTGAGACCGTCTGTAAGAATTTGTGATTTTGGAATTGGTAGAAAGGTTAATTCATTTAGGGGAGTGATGAAAATGGGGAAAGTTGTGATCTTTGATGATTAATTGGTGTTTTTGGCTAGTGATTTTGATGTGAAATAGATTTGGGTTTTAGGGTTTGTGAACATTTGAGGTAAAGTTAGTGACTATAGGGTGTGGATGTTCAATAAGCTTATTGTGAGACCGTCTGTAGGAATTTGTGATTTTGGAATTGGTAGAAAGGGTTATTGATTTACGAGAGTGATGAAAATGGGGAAAGTTACAATCTTTGATGATAATTAGGGTTTTTTTTTTGTTGTTGAGTTAGTGATTTGATGTGAAATTGATTTGGGTTTTAGGGTTTGTGGACAATTGTGATGAAGTTGGTGCTTTAGGATATAGATGCTCGATAATTTTATCGTGAGATTGTCGGTAAAAACTTGTACTTTTGAAATTAGTAGAAAGCTTTATTGATTGATCTACCCTATTGATAGTTTTAACTTATCATTACTAGAACTTATATTAGGTAGAATTGGCTACGAGTGTTGGACGCGACACGATGTAAGAGTTTTGGACACAGTAATTTTGTGAAAAAGTTTCGTGCTTTGTTCAATTGATCTAGAATGAAGGGTTAAGGTGCTATTTCTGTGTCAAAGTGTCGGATTTTGAGTACACGACACGACATTAAAGTAACATAGACTAGAACATAACGAAATTTAGAATATGGTCATAGCTGTTAGATAGATGTTGTGAAGAAGCTCCGTGCTTTTTGTCTAGAATCAAGTGTCGGTGTTGAAGGTGTTGCTAGACTCAAAGTAACATCAATGTGAAATGATGTCTGACATGATTTGTGGCATTTTTGTACAGGCTATCTTTGGGGTGTTTGATGGACATGGAGGAGCAAAAGCGGCGGAATATGCAGCTAAGAATCTGAACAAAAACATCATTGCTGAAATTGTAAAGGCAGATGATGAACAATGCGATACTGAGGCGGCAATCAAGCAGGGCTACTTGAAAACAGATTCCGATTTCTTAGAGGGGGAGTTTCAAGGAGGGTCTTGTTGCGTCACAGCCCTGATCACCAAGGGACACCTTGTTGTGTCGAATGCAGGTGATTGTCGTGCTGTCATGAGCCGGGGCGGTGTGGCTGAGGCACTCACGACTGACCACCGTCCTTCTAGGCAGGATGAGAAAAGTAGAATTGAGTCCGAGGTAGCTAACCTATCCTCCTCGTTCATTGAAATTTGATTTGGAACGTGTCATGACTCCACCGGTTGTACTGAATATCGGTACTACCATACATACAGGGAATCTCATTTCACAAGTATGAGTGTAGTGGTACCGAGTTCAACAACGCGTGGTGACGCAAGCTCTACTTTTATTTCCCGAGACAAATTAGGGTACAATGATTGCTAAAATTTGCTGCTTTCTTTTGTAGGGTGGATACATTGATTGTTACAATGGTGTTTGGAGAATCCAAGGATCTCTTGCCGTGTCGAGAGGAATCGGAGACAGACAGCTTAAGCAATGGGTCATTGCTGAGCCCGACACAAAAGCTCTCAAGATCAGTAGCAACGATGAGTTCTTAATCCTAGCATCCGACGGTTTATGGGACAAGGTTACAAACCAAGAAGCCGTGGATATCATTCGTCCTCTGTGCATCAGCAATGACAAGCCACTCCCACCGCCGCTTGCTGCATGCAAGAAACTTGTGGATACGGCTGTGTCGAGGGGTTCTCTTGACGATATCAGTGTTATGATCATTCCGCTGGAGCAATATATGCAGTAGCTAACTAGTTGTAGCCTCTGTGACTTGAGATAGGATGTAAATATAACTGACAGATGATGAACGGTGGTCGACCGTTGCCAGGGTTTCTGACCGGTTTTGCGACTTGATAGATGTGTAGATAATGAAGTTTAGATAGGCTGATGATTCTTTGTTAATCTAATTGTTATTCTTTTGTTGATTAAGCTTTAGAATTAACTCTTACATGTCATATGTTATGTAATATTCACAAAGTTTAGTGATCATTCTTGTACATTGGCATAATCCATTGAAATGTCAATAAAAACTCATGTTCTATTTTGTTTTTGTGATCAAATGTTGTAAACTACCTAACAACTGGATCTTACGGAGCTTATAGACAGAAATGATTAAACGAGGTCTCGTATCACATACTCGTAGAGTCTAACATAAATTTGTATTAGATAGGCTATTGGCATATCGTGCAAAATGGTAACGGAACCAAACAGACCTAGGTCGGCCCAGCCTGAAATCGTGTTCTAGCGATAATTGATCCAAATTGGCATAGGCCAGCCCAATTTTAAATCGTTATCTAGACAAGTGGGGTCCGAATTGAGCCAATCAGACTCGACGCGAACACGGGTCGTGACCACTGACCACGACTACCTAGTTCACGTTGAGTAAATTAGCTTCAGTATTCCATTAATTTACAAGTGTTGCATGTTGAGTAATCATTACAATCACTCAATAAACTCACAATATACTTAACCTACTTAGGATTATTCATGATGAATACACGTATTATATTGATGCCAAGCTATCTAAACTACGTTTTCGTTGTACACTTGTTCAAATGATATTGTGCAATGTGTATCACATTGTAACACACATTTTAGTATGATTAGCCAATAGTGTACTTCAACATGGCGAATGCTTTTGGATTGTACACTACATTTAGCAATTTTGTGTCAAATGTTTTCTTGGACTCCTTTTTACACGTGTATAGAATCTAATCAATGTTATATACTTACATGGTGGAGTCAAGATTATAATTGAAAATTTTCAGGGGCGAAATACTAATGAAATAAGGTAAACTTGAAATTTTTTCAAAAATTTAAACTAAAAAATCAAAAAAAAATTAAATGTCGAGAGGGGTGTCGTGGTCCCTGTCAGCCCCCCTAACTATTCCCCTAATCTTATATAATGTTTTCAATAAAAAATTTACTCTTACACGTATTTTTTACTCGTATTTATTAATATTCATTAATATTCATCGTAGAGAAAATGAAATAATTCGCTCAACGGAATATATAATACACTTAAAAAAATTTCATATGCAACGGTCTATACATTTGAACTTTTTGGACTTTTACTTTTCATGATATATTATAGCATCATTTACTCCGTATGTTTTTAGCTTTATCTGTAAATCATATTCACCAAATTTTTTAAAATTTTACGTCCACCATTTGATAACGGTCTTATAAAAATTCTAAAAAAACTATCGACTTCGTTGTTTTTATTGAGGTCGGTATCGAACAAATTGCAGCAATAGTTATCGTGAACAAAAATACTATTAATTAATAGACACCGACACATTTCAAATGATTTTCGAAAGTGTGTCCATAATAAACGTGTCCTTGAATACACTATTCCTAGCAACCACATTTTGAACGCATAATATAAACGCATTTTTAGTTTTATTAATTTTATATTACTACTACAACTTATTAAAATTAGGTAACATCTTGAGTTTCTTGACCGTAATAGTAGTCAACTAAATATATCAATCATATTCTAGATTTACGATAAAAAGCGCGTGTTAAGTTTTTGTTAATAAACGTGTATTGCTGATGTTATTTGTTAAAACACATACATAGAGTGTGAACTCTTTCTCATTTGACTTACATACATATATACACTTATTTCATTGTCAATCACCTCGATTTTCACACTCTTTTCTATATTTTCTTCCTACAAGTTTCCTAGGATTTAATACGAGTTTGGACGGAATACGGATTAGAGGGTCGAACATATAAAAATCTATCTAAGTTTATGGTCAATGATCGTTTAATAGTATTAACATATCTTCACTTAAAAGTACGAAATATTTCGAACTATGTTTAATGTAAGTGGACGTTTGATTACTCATCACAATAATTGTGATTCACATAATCACATTGTAGGTTGATTTTTCCGATTGCATTGCAAAGGGAAATTCCTTGAAATAATGACCTAGTTAAGCGGGAATAATTTCTATGTAATTTTAATTCCTTTATGCAACCAAAAGATTTTTAAGTACTCAATTCACCTTTAATGTAAAATGATGGGGTATGTGACTTTCCAGACATTGCATATTCCTTTCATCAACGCAAATAACTATTATAATATCTACATAAATTTTTTTTATTTTTTTCTTTTTGTTAGTCAGCTCAAAAGTATTATTTAATCGCAGACCGATTCAACCCTTTTTTTTGTTTTATTATACTAATCTTCTATCTCCTTGAAAACAAAGAATGAAGAAAGCATCAAAACATACACATAGATGAGGTATGAACATAGCATTTCTCAAAACAATATTTTATTCCATCTAAAATTCAAAAGTCAAGATAAAATAATAAAATATTAAAGTCAACGTTGACATGAACTAATCACTCAATTAGAAGAACAAATCCACACACAACAATTAGGTGTGTAAAGGGAAGCAACCACGCTTATTCATATGTGGGTTTGGTGTTAATTTTTCCAATTAGTAGTACTTGTTATTTTAATTTACCTAACATTTTGACTCAAGTCAACTTAAAAAAAAAAAAAAAAAACACTAATAAACATTTTCAACTTGTGTTAATAATTTTATATGTACGTGAGATGTGACGATTTAAGTAGCACGTAAACTTGTTGAAGACAAATTCAAGTCATAATTATATGAATTCAATGTATTTATGATTTAAGTTGGCTTTTTAATTGACTTGTCTCGTACTTACGTCGTGGTTCATAGCAGCCCATGTGATAATGTATGTAGTACGCCGTTATTGGAGTAAATATATGAATGTCAAGCCACCGAACAACACTCATGAACGAGTCATGATCCTACTTGTCCAAAAGACCGAATCCAATTCGATTCGTCTATAGATATTTTGTCTGATTGAAATATGTGGATGAAAATAAAAGTTGATGATGAAGTTAAAAACTACTCGTATTTTTTATAATTACAATATAACTAGCTGACAAAATAAAGAGTTTTAAGGTATGACAAATATTTTTGGACATCTCAACATAAAAATACAAAGACCACTCATACAAATTAAAGAGAGAAAGTATACAACTATATGACATTGTCGTATGCATAAATTACAATTGAATGCATGCATGTTTATATTATCGAGTTCTATTGCCATGTAAATATATACAAGGCATTGTCACACATCGACAGAATTAGAGTGACGAATAGACATGTTTATAAGTTGGATGATTATTAGTTCTCTTATTGCCAATTGGCTTTAGACCGAATAAAAAAATACACCTTATTTGATTTGTGAATCGAACAACCTCACTTATTCTATTAATCTAATATATGAATGAGTAAATGACTCAACCAATATATTCATAATTTCACATACTCCAACAGTAAAGCTTGTTTATTTCATTTAACTTATCAACCGGTAGAAGAACTAATAATTTAAGTGTGAACTACAGCTCCCTCCTCCTTTATACGATGTTTCCATTTCGCCTTTCGAAGTCAAATTTATGTAACATTGACCGCAAATACAAATGTAAAAACACATATACGTATAAGAGACCACGCAGCTGCTAATTAAAAATCTCAAAAAGAAACAAGAATATCCTAATCCTAAGATGAAGAAAAATATCCTTCTAATATCAATTAATCATAGATGTTAATTGTCCCATACACCATATATAGGACAAGTACAACATACAACTAAACAAGTAGTAGTCCATATTGTACCAAGTTGAGTTGTTGACCTCTTCTAGGGAATAACAATTTGCCTCATCTTTTAATAAATCTTTCATATCTTAAAAGGTCTCCTAACGATCAAGTAGATAGGTCTACCTCAAAAGTTCAATTTAATTATTCTAAGAATCATGACTTTGCTTTCCAATGAAATTAATCGTCCTATAAATTAAAGGGTCCCCTACAACATTAACTGGAAATGATCATTCAAGGTATCGAATCTATTTTATCTCAATATCCCGTCTAAAGGTTTTTATACAACTTGTTGACAGTACATAATTATCCTATCAAAGTAAAGTCAATTTGATATATTATTAAAAATCGTCTTAGCTAGACCCTATTCTTTCAAATTTGTTGGAATTAAACAAAAAATGAACTAGACTAAATTAAACTTATTTGAAATAACTGAATTAGGAACAAAATTATATTAGGAAAAATTGGGCATAATTGAATTTGAATTGAACTGAATTTATTAAGTCTCAAAAAATATGGACTTAAAATATAATAAAATCTGTAAAATATGTAATAAATGAAAAACATTAAATATGTTGTTAGAGTATTAAAGAATTTTCTTTTTGTATAATTCATTGTAAAAAATCATTTTTTTTATAAGATTTATAGTAATTGTCATCCTAGTTACTCGTATTATATAGAACGTGTAAAGGTGAATGATGAAAAAAGGAGGTTGTAGCTTGTAAGTTTTCATAAATTGCATTTGATTGTTGGACATATTGCCCATACTTTAGTGTTTTATGTTTGATTTCAATCGTATGTTATAAACCTCTTAAAGTGGCACTCATCAATATATCTATGAGGGTGGTTAATGTTATTTTGTTTTATATATATTTTGAGTGGTCGTAAATGAGAATTTGCGATTTAGTTGATCGTTTTATACTTCCTATATTTTTATATTATATGACGTTTTTTAAGGACAATTCTTTGTAAAACAGTACTTGTGAAAAAATATTAAATCTATATTGTTAGAAAAATGCGTTACTATCAATAAAATTTATCAAATAAACTACTAGGTATATGAATGTCTATTTATCAAATTCTGCTTAATTAACTTTTATTGAGTAAAATTCAGCTTAATTAACTCGAGTTCCACAAAATCTACCGACGAAAAAAATGCATACGATCGTATTTCATGAGATCTACATATGATGTGACTCTTCGTACATGGAAAAGTTGGACATAATAGGTTTCAAAAATCTAAGAAATATAAACACAACAATCGCAAAAATCATATATTTGCATACATTATTTGCTTTTGTATTTATGTTTATTTTGTTTGTTTTGCTCCATACCAATTAAATGTATATACATGTCGTATTCTAACAACCATGTTTGGTTGAGGATATAGCACGTACTTTAGGAAAGTGTGGCATAAATTATGTGGAGAACCGTTTTTTACGTTACATTACACACACACTTTTTTATTTGATTCCAAATTTAATTTCCAACCATAAAACAAAAAGTTCAATTCATTCATATCTATCTATTATTTCGTTGGATCATTTTGCTCCTTGTAGTGACTTGGCGTGAGTAAATTTATGTCTATTTTATCCTTCCTACACAAGAACTTAATGTGTGTGCCATGTGCCAATAATGTATATCACCTATATTTAGGAAAAAAAAGCAATAATAAATGAAAGGAAGATATGCATAAGGATTGAGCTAGCACAATGTCTCAAGTAATTGAGACCGTCGTCGTTGTAGACACTGAAATTCTATATTTCGGTATCTAAATATTATTTTGTGTCTTTAGTATTTTGAGATAATTATCAAAAAAAAAATGTGATAATATCACCTAGAATATTAGATGATATCTTTAAATACGATCTCATTTAGGGTTTAGAGAAGGGATGGAATAAGCCTAAAAAAGACCCCATCTTGCTACTAACAAATTGTAGCCAAGATGGATTAAGTCACAAAACAAACCCCCATCACCCTCTTACAGATTAAGTCGACAAGACCCCGTAGTCCTATCAAACCCTAAAACCCTAGAAGATGGAATCAAGAGAGTCCTGAATTTTTTATGGTTCACAGTCGTATCCGACTTTTTACTTATGAGATTATTTTTTTGATACTTTAATAAATTCGATATTCATTTATTGTAAGTATAATTGTTAAACAATAAAAATAGATCCAAAGAGATTTGATCGAAATTAGTCATAATGAAAATTTAGGTTAGAGTAGACTTATCCATAATTTGTCACCTAATTAAACTTTTAAAAAGATTCTTGATATAGATGAGAAAATAGTTCTATAGACAATTTGCGTTACTATTTTAGGAAGTGCCCTTATGACGTAGACCATAAGAAGATAATTAGTGCAATGATAATTAAATGAGTTCCATCAAAATTAGGACTCTTATCCAATATTTATCAAATAAAAAGAAAATAATGTTGTTTTTTGGAGTACGGACTTAATTGAGACCTTTATTTCCAATTATTTTTGCATGTCAAAATGATATCACATATTCCACAATGTAACAAAAGTGAGTATTTAATTAGGGGTTCATTTCTTTAGATTGTAATTAAGTATATCCAAAATAGGTAGCTAGGTTTAGTCTCAAAAAAAAAAAAAATGGGTAGCTAGGCGGCTTAAGTAATTGATAAGTTAGTTTTAATGGGTTATTATTTTTTCGGAATTAATCTCTTGTATGGTTGTTATACGCTATATAACGACTTTAATATTTAATAACGTCTATATACTTTATTTGTTTCTGAATTTGTGTTTCTTCGGAGGTATATGACTTTTATTAGATAATTACGAAGTAGAACTTTATTATTATGCATGCTCTGTTATAATTGATTAAATTAAATCTTGCTAATTTATTGTTAATTATGTCTTGATATCTAATCTTTTTTTTTTTAAGTCGCATTAGCTCACCTAACGTATATATATAAGAATCCAAATAAAAATCGAGACCGACCTACTTGAATTCCTATATAACTAGAGTTTTGTTATGCTATATTATGTTACTTTAACACTTAACTATTCGTTTACTTTTCAGTCGCAATGAGCATCAATTATATCACTTTAATTTCACAAATTTATTTAACTGTACGTTTTGAACACTTCGACATAACATCTACACGCGGTTGAGTTTGGATAATATAGATTTTCTAGATAGGCACCATCAATGATCCAAACAAGACAAGTGTAAGAGATTTCTTAGGGACATTTACATCCCTACAAAAAGTTGGTCATTCTCAAAACAATACTCCTTGACATGTTTAGGAAACTAAAGCATAGAATAAGTGATATCCTTGACATGCCTTATCCAATGCGTATAACTGTATACTAAGTACTATCTTGTACTAGTGGCAATTAGGCAAATTAAAAGTTATTTTTACACCACCAAGTGTCACTCACACTTATTTAATTTTGAGCCAACTTAATTATTTTATCTGATAACTTCAATAATATATTTTATTCTCTACGTTACATGTCATCATGAACCTCATGTGTACGACAAATAAAACATCACCCATACAACTAAAAACAACACATCATATATTATGGTGTTGATTGTGGGTTTTGGTTGGTGCTAATTAAACTTAGGTGGCTACTTTATTACGGTGGAATGTAATGTCATCCTAAGTTACTCTACTCCATATGTTTTCCCTGCCTAGTACATGCAATTCTGTCCATTAGAGCATTTTTTTTTTTTTATTAAAAATGATTTTAATTATAACATGTGTCCATCATATATTAAGAAATATTGTTTTTTGATTTAAAAATATATATTAAGAAAGATTGTTTGTTGATCTAAAATGTTATAATTGACTAAACACAAATATTTTTCAAAAACTTTTATTTTCTTAAATACACCCCCGAGCATATTTTGAATCTCTAAGTCTCTAACATATCAAGTGAATACTTTTTCGAGAAACGGATGAACAAATATATTCTATAAATAAATCAAGAGTAGTTTTTATAGTGTGGAAATACGAAAAGAGGATAGTATCAGGTATTCCGTATAGATCAATGACGTGTTCAAAATAAATTTATACCCATATTATAGTAATACAAAGTTTTGGTTACAATATTATTTTTATTGAATATTTTTTTTTTCCGTGTCACATAGTTAAGATACTCTTTATTTATAGTTAATAAACCATAGTACTTACAAAGATAATAACAATGATATTTACGATATAATCACACTATATACCAGTAGCGTTGAGACAAAAATAACAAATATGGAGTACGTACTACGGTTGGTAATACGAAAATAACAAATACGGAGTACGTACTACGGTTGGTAATACGAAAATAACAAATACGGAGTACTAAATTCAAAGAAATACTCCGTAGCAGGAGTAGTATTTGGTGATGAAAGGTGCACGTCAAGGAGAACGTATAAGTAGGCACTTCTACACCAATCAACACACTCAAACATTCCCTGACCAACCGGTTTACACCACGTCGACTATCACCTGTGAATTTCTAACCTCAAGTCCAAGAAAACCCCACAAGAAATTAAAAAGGTAATAAAAATTGGGAGTAAATGACCCTTGAATTGCCCTTAAGTCGTGGACTATATGGCTCAATCGATCATGTTTGTCAAACTGCATCTTTTAGGATACCTTTCTTATGCCCATTTCTAAGGGGACCCACTTTGTGAAAAACGGCCGTACAACATTAAGATCGACTTCAAACATGGTCAATTTGCACCTTTGTCCCTCAAATTTACACAAGGGTTAGTTGAGGGAATCCTATGAATTATATTCCCGAATATTTCACGTTTTTATTTGTTTACCTTTTTATTTTGAAAATACATGTAAATAAAATATTTTTATTACATGAATATTATGTGATCAACTTCTTATCAAAGACATCATTTCAAGTCATTATATTTCTCTCACGTTAATTTTCACGGTTTAAATATACTTATAAAAAACATGTCATGGTCAATGAACAACATCAATTCTTAAAATAAAAAGATAAACGACTATTCTTCTAGAGAACAATCTTATATTATAAGACTGACTCAAATAGGAGAAACTAACCCAGCATAAAATATTCAGTTTTCAGCTTAAAACTTCAGGTCTAATAGTTATTTTCTTAGGCTACACATATTTGGGTCAATCTTATGTATAAGAAAATCTTATATTCCTATCCAAAATTTTATAAAAGATACATTTATATTTGAGACAAATACATTATTTAATATCATTGTATTTAATAAATCTCCATTTGTCACAAACTTTTTTAATCTTTTTCATCATACGCATTTTAATCGTATTTAAATAGTCTGTATATCCGATTTTAACTTATAACACGATATAGGGCCTAAGTAATACGGAGTACATATAAAATAGATTTCCTACCAAGTTAGGGGTAGAGGTGGCTCAGCGGGCCGGACAGCCCGCTAAGGCACGGCAC
>JAUEKU010126471.1:0-12537 GCA_032274805.1 Gypsophila paniculata
TACACCCGATGCGCGGAACGAAAACATCTTTTTTAGCAAAACGTCGAGTGGGGACCCGATTTTTCCCGGTATCCACACTGTGTCTATCCGGTTTTCCAATACCATGTTGTACCTTTTTTTTCATTTAAAAAACTCTGATCGTCTATAACTCTCAAATACGAGATCTGAATGCGTTGTTTTTTTTCTAAACTAATCGTCTTTCTGAGATCTTCAATTTTTTTAAAAAAAAGTAACCGCTTTTTGTGTGGGAGTTATGGTCAGTCAAAGTTTTTGGACGGGATAAATTTTGACTGATCATAACTCCGACCACAAGTTTAGAAAAAAGTTATATTTTTTTTTAATTGAAAATATCGGAAAAAAGATTAGTTTATAAAAAAAATTAATGCATTCAGATCTTATATCCAATATTATACTCCTTTCGTTCCGATCATTTGTTAACCTATTTTATTTTGATGTATCATTCATTTGTTTACTTTTTTATTTTAGCACCTCATCCATTGAGTAATTTTTGAGTCTCCTACCTATTATTGTCCACTTGTTATTTGATTGGACATCATTATCATTAATTGATCTTTGTGTCAAAAAAAAGCTAAACAAATGAATGGAACGGAAGGAGTAAATGGAAAAAGTTTTATAGAAAGAAAAAGGTGAGACATGAAATTGGAAAATTTTTAATAGCGTCTACACCAAACAAAACCTCCATTTTTGAGACATAAAACTCACAACACAAAAAAAAAAAAAATGCAAGGAGGATCAACAGGCATCGGCTATGGTCTAAAATATCAGGTAATTTTTCATTTTCGATCTAATCTTCCCAATTAATTCAATTAATTCATCCTAAATTTCCCGATTTAATTACATCAATAAATACACAAATATTTGTGTGATGATCTAATAGTAAAGTTATCGTGAGAACTCTGGCAGAAGACGGTAGTGCTTTGGTATTGTAATTTATTTTATTTAATTAGCAATAAGTCTCACGGCGTAAGACGGTTTCATTGTCGACTTACTAATCATAATGTTGTACGCAGGCGAGATGTATTGCAGATGTTAAGGCTGATACAGATCACACCAGTTTCATTGCCGGTACTCTCAGTCTCAAGGAAGAAAACGAGGTCTTTTTTTTTCGGTTTCGTTTCGTGATTGTGTGATTCAATTGTGATCGTATAGATGTTGATTGTAGTTGTAGTTGATCTGAGGAAGGAATGTAGTGAATTGCTGAGTTTGGGAGGGTTTTGATGAGGTGCATTTGATTTTGCTTATATAGCGTCACCGTTGTATGTAATTATGCGTTTTAATTTGTGTGATTGATGTCGATTGTAGTTGTCTTTGATCTGAGGAAGGAATGTAGTGAATTGTTGAATTTGTGATTGTTTTGATCAGGTGCATTTGATTTTGCTTATATAACGTCACCATTATATATAATTATTTGATTTATGTGCTTGATATCGATTGTATTTGTAGTTGATCTGTGGAAGAGAAGTTGTGAATTGTTGAAATGGGGAGGGTTTTGATCAGTTGCATTTGATTTTGCTTATAGAACGTCACCATTGAATATGATTACGCGTTTTGATTTATGTGATTGATATCAATTGTAATTGTAGCTGATCTGAGGAAGGTAGTGAATCATTGAATTTGTGGGGGTTTTGATCAGGTGCATTTGATTTTTGCTTATATAACGTCATTGTGATAAGTAATTATGCGTTTTGATTTACGTGATCGATATCGATTGCATTTGTAGTTGATCTGCGGAAGAGAAAGTTGTGAATTGTTGAGTTTGGGAGGGGTTTGATTAGGTGCATTTGTAACAGTTTAGATATGTTTGTCACCAGTATATGTCCGTTAAAATATATGTCGTGGTCATGCAATATAATTATGCTTTGTAGTGTCATTGATAGATATCGATAATTTTCGTGGTTGATCTAAGGATGAACAGTTTTTGAATGTTAAATTTGGGAGGGTTTTTTATCAGGTGCATTCGCTTTAGCGTAGATATGTTTCTCACAATTGTATGTTCGGTATTATAATGTGCTGTAGCTATGCGATCCAAAGTTTTTGTGATCGTTATTGATATATTTAAGTCGATCTGAGGAGTTAAAATCTTAAGGAATGATGACGCTGGGAGGATTTTTGTGTAGGTGCATTTGATTCGGCTTGCAAACGGTGGAACTGAGCTGATATGTGAGGGATTGTTCTCGCATCCTAATGAGATATGGGACCTTGCTTCTTGCCCTTTCGATCAGCGCATTTTCTCCACAGTCTTTTTCAATGGTATTTTTTTTATATTTCCCTCTATTTTTCATTTTTGTTGAATCGTGATTGACAATGCACTATTGTGGTACAAAAATATTTTGCTTTGAACTGTGATCACATTTTTATGTAAATATCTTATACCTCTTTGGAGATTGTTTTGAATCGCTTGTAGACTGTAGTTTATGCTCATGAACTGAATGTATTCTCTTGTCTTTTATTACTAGGGTAAAAATTACCCGCGCCTTCAAGCAAGACCTAAATCTTGCCTATGGTGGAAGGAAAACAAATTGAGTTAGAGGAGGGAAATGGAAGGATTCATTTTTCCTCCCCCTTCAAATCACTTCATAACCAAACAAGGGA
Organism: Gypsophila paniculata; assembly: GCA_032274805.1. Taxonomy (NCBI): domain Eukaryota; kingdom Viridiplantae; phylum Streptophyta; class Magnoliopsida; order Caryophyllales; family Caryophyllaceae; genus Gypsophila; species Gypsophila paniculata. The sequence goes on from JAUEKU010126471.1 coordinate 2,614, forward strand.
TAATGGACTCCTCCTTCCCCCTCCCGTTCGCTCCCATTCTCTCCAAATTCTTCTATCCAAACACACCCCAAGGATTATTTTTAGAAGTTTAGAACAGAATATCAATAACATTATTTGACTTGATATATTAGGAGATTATCTAATCAAGAAAAAGAGGATTAGGGACTCTATGTAAGGGTATAAATGAAACTTAATGGTTAATAAAGAAGCCAAATATTTCCCAAAAGGCCAAAGGCTTTATTCCAATATCCTGGATTGACGGAAGAATGAAACTTAATTGTTCCGTTTGGCTGCCTTCTTCTGTCTCACCTTAAGTCTCTTGCTTTGCTGTGACACCAGTTGGGATACATCAAAATATCGCACTAAATTGGTTGAGCTTCTTTTATTGCGAAGTAGTAATGTAGTTAGATGCATATTTCATATATAGGTCATCCAGAAACAGATAGTGAGAATGTGGGTTAGGCAGCTTACATTTAACCTCCCATTGTTTTGCCATTGGCGGGGGCCTTTGATATACTTAGGGTAATGTTGTTGTAGAAAAAGTCAAACACTGGAACAACTTTTTGTAAAAATGAGGCTTATAAAAATGAAAGTAGTCCATCAACTTCCATATGATCGCATTTTTATTCAACACTAGTACCTTTTAGGCTTAAATGTTAAATAAGGTACAAATAATGATACAGCCACTTATACATGCCTTTGTTTTCTAAAAACTAATCACCAATTGCAAACAACAAACTCTATAATTAAACTCTCTAACAAAGTATTATGGCCGTTGTTTTGTACTTACAGAATCAGTAATTCCATGCTTTGTTTTATTTTCTACTGTTGTAAAGCTCTCCTTGTTTTTTCATAGGCTCAGATTAACTGTACTGCAGCTAACTTGCATTTCCATTACCTCTTTACAGGTGAATCGTATGGAGCTGCAATATGGCAGATTCCTGAACTGTATGGCCAGTTAAATTCTCCACAACTGGAAAAGATAGCTGCTCTTGATGCTCATAATAGTAAAATTAGAAGGTTAGTTTATGGTTTTTGAGTAAATCCAAATGTCTACTATGCACTCATTTGGAGTCCTATATCAAATCTGATAATATTATCTGTCACAATGGTAAAACTAGAGGAAAGAGGGGTAGCAATTGGAGAAAAAAGGAAGGAAAGGAAGGGCAGAGAAAGAAAGTACTCTTAGAAGGGAAGGCCGTGGGAGGGAAGAAGTGATCTGGTAATTGCTTAATTGGACAACAAATGTATAGGTTGGAAGAGGGAGAGATGAGATGACGGAGCAGCCATTTTCACCCCTAATTGTCTCAGTCAAATTCTTTTGAGTTTGATGGACTTGGAAGGAAATTCCCCGTCTATTGAGATGTGTATACTAGGGAAAGGAAGGACCTAACGTAGTACCATTGACGCCTGGGTGACTTGTTTGAGTATAAAGATTATGTATAGACATGGCTCACTTTTCATCACGTTAATGATTTTCAATGTACTTAGAAGTTCTAACTACATATCTTCCTGCAATGAGGTTCATCTTTTTGCTAATTGATACCATGTTCAGCTCAGTGTACAATCGTCATTTTTCAAGACAGTGGAATGGTTATGGTTGGTTGTGGTGGAGAGAGGAGGAGATGGTTCGGGTGAGTGGTCTAGTCTTTAAATGGTTTAAGTTAGTAGGTAATAAGCTTGATTATTAGATGTTAAGTTGGTTTTAGTTGTGCAATATTTACCAAATAAGGGCAGTGGAAATCTTTGTGAAGTTTCCGTCTAAGGAATTGTGGAAAATCTTTGTGAAGGAGAGGGAGTATCTGCTGCTTTTGTTAGGTGTTATGTTATTTTTCTTCATCCTATAGAGAAGTTGATTTCTTTTTCATGTGAGCTATGCAGTAAAGTGTAAGCCACATTCAGCCGCTCTACCTTTTTTCACTATGGTGGTATATGCTAGCTGTTAGTGTTCTAATGTGTTTTTTTCACTCTGTTAATTTGTTTCTTGAATGATCCTTTTGTGCAGTGTTCTCTGGTGGCCTACAGGAAGACATGACAAAGTAGTAAGTGTTGATGAACAGAACCTGATCCTATGGAGTTTGGACTCTTCAAAGAAGACGGCACAGGTACTTGCATTCAGCTTGTAAAGATTGTTGTCTTTGTGAATTGACTTTTCATGAAATCCTATTGAATTTTTCTTATACTCGTATGTGTTTACCCCTGCCACTGGGAGTGGGGGAATGATAATCAACATTAGAAGGGTTGATTCTTGGCTCATTCTTTCACTTGATGAAACACCAACATGATAAACGACCGTATAACTATAGAAGTGTTGATTATGAATCTTGAATGCTATTGTTTTGGCCTCAATCACAGTCCCTAGTTAGCGCCCTTAGTCCTTACCTTGAAGTTGTCGAAATGGAAAATGTTTGATCACACTATGGTTGGGGTTTGGTTTACTTGGTGTTGGCTCGACAAATATGGGGTTTGACTTTGTTAGTTCAATTTCTCGAATCTGTCAACTAAAATTTTTGTTGTCACTTGTCACAATCATTTAAAGAAATATTAGCCCACAAAGGAACTCGTCCAGTTTCTGACCTTTATTCAAGTGTTTCACTTTTTCATTTTCCCTTATCAACAGTTCAACACATATCAACCTCAAGGATCCTACGATTGCCGTTTGCAACTTCAATACCGATCATAGAATGTGTGATTGACTTTATGTAGTTAAGGCATAGGAATTTTGTCCACAGTATTTATATAATGGCGACTATGCATGATAAAAGGAAAGAGTTAACGAGTTTGATTTGCAATTTAGAAATATCTCAGAGGCTGTAGAGTCCTCTATATTCATGTTTGCATCCTCATGGGACATGTGCCTTACCTGCTTTTGTCTCTTCTTGCCTACTTTTAATATTGCACTGTAAATTTTAAGCCTTTAAGGATTGAACCGCGTTGTTATTTCTTATGTCTTACATACACGCTCTGTCTTCTTCTTGCTTGCTGTGATGTATCATGTATGTTTCCCAGGGACTCCTTGTAAAAGTATAATTCTTCGGAGTCTTATTCAGGCTTTCCTCTATTCTCTAGGTACAATCACAGGAATCAGCTGGCATGCTTCATTACTTATCTGGTGGAGCGTGGGATCCTCATGATCTGAATTCTATTGCATTGACTAGTGAATCGGCAACTCAATTATGGGACTTGAGGACAATGAAGTACGTTCTACTTTCGAGTTTGATTTTGTTGTTAATTGCCTTCCTTTTATCACCATTTCTAGTGAAGGGGGTTAAGGTTGTGTGACTCTTAACACGAGTTTCATAACTAAAAAGTGAAATTTGTTTGTACGAGTGATATTATGGATTTCGTTACACTCATTTGAGCTCCTCAAACTTCGAGCTATCTCCTTAATAACATGGGATATTACTGCGGTCATTATCTCGTTACGTTTTAACCTGCTCGCTGTTGCAGCTGTGTTTGTGTGATTAGTTTTTGTGGGCGTCAGTATATGTTGCATTCATATAATGGTTTCCTGTTCTTTACTTTGTTCATAATATGCAGTTTACTTGTCCCTTTAAGCCATAGGCTATCTTGTTTTCTGTGTGTAATTCACATTTTTGTCCTAGTAGCGATGTCATTTTTTTTTGTCATATCTGATTATTTAACTTTTTTTTTTTCTTCCAATTTGTAACCATTTGACCTATCTGACCTTCTATTGGTGTAATATCTTCTAGTGTGTGCTTTCTACAGAATGACCAACACAATTGAGCAAGTCCATCCTCGTAATGTAGATTATGACGCCAAAAAGGAATATGTACTAGTAAGTGACTTGGTTTCACTTTGCTTATGGACTACTTTCTTACATTTTTCACCTTTATCACCAGATGCTATAAATTTATGTGTGCTGTAGTCTTCACTCCTATGTTCTGTTGATGTTTACATAATTAACCACTGCAAAAAGGTTCAAATTCGTAGGAATGGAATAGGAAGAAGACTTACTAAGTTACTATTGTCTTATGCAAAGAATAGAGGACAAACATTTTAAATTGAGAAATCTTGTGTAAATAATAAGAGAACCCTTGTAAGCTCTGTCACATGTTCATTCTCATATCCTGCTTGAATGTGTTCGCATTGTTGGTCTCGTACAATGTTCATTCGAATGCTGCATTCACCCAAAATTTCAATCCACTAAAGACAAGGATATTCTCGTGTTATATGATTGATGGTCATGACGTGACTTTGATAAATGCTGCATGATCACTTGCTGGAATTACATTAGGGCAAGTTGCAATAGTTAGTGTATGACCATCTTCAAATCTTCAGTTTGTGCTAGCTTTTTGCTAACAGCTCTTATACCCAAAAATTAGTTCTTACTTTCAAAAGATTGCATATTATGCACAAAATTTGGATATGTCCTTTTTCCGAGGTGAATGGAGTAGATATTATCAACAAAGATGAAGTGTAGAGTTTTTGGACAACTAAATAGAGGATAAGATACAAAAACCTTGCATAAGAGCTTTTGGCTGTGAATTTTGTTAGACTTGTGAGGTGTTGCGATGAACATTAACCTGCTAAAGAAATTTTACAGAATTGGATGAAGTAATGTAGTAATTGAGAAGGATCTAAACTATTGTTCTTTCATCAACTTATTAATAATTTCGTGTTGTGGTTTTGATTCACATGTTATCTCACCATTGTGTCATTTGAAGTTTTAAACAAAAATTTAATATGCTCTTCACGGTGACGGCTGATTTTAATAAATGTCTGAAGGAAGGCTGATTTTATAAGCTGTGAAGTGCTATCTAACTCTGAAAAATTAAAATATTCTCTCTGTGCTGTATTTGCTGCTTCCATAGGGTTCATCTTACAGTGGGTTCCTTATTTTCCAAAAAAAAGCATCTTTGCTTCGCCCTCTACTGGACACTCTTCTTAAGGAAAAGGATTGAAAATAGCACGACTTATCAAAACTCTGAGGAAGAAACAATTGTGATCCTTGTAAGGACATTGTTATAATATTAAGAATTTTGCTAAACTGAAATCTATGTACTATTGGACCTTCATCAATCTGCATTGCACTTCTTTCCACTACCAGACTGTATGCTGCTATAAACTTGGTTGAGTTCTTAATTTACTTTAAAAGGTTGTTACGATACTCTACTAAAGAGAAGTGTACCAACACAACAGTAGAAGTCCATCCTCGTAATGTCGGCATTATACTTCTTTCCCCAACCAGATTATATGCTGGAATAAACTTGGTGGAGCTCTTAGTTTAATTTAAAAGGTTGTCATGATACTCTAAAACAGGAGTGTGCTTCCCTATATAAATAAAATGGCCTTCGTAAAGAAGAGTGTAATTCCTTACTTTAATGAAGAACAAGGAGTCAACTTGAAAAAGGTATTCATTCCCTAATCTTCAATGCAGGTAACTGCCGAGGATGAGTCAGGAATCCGCATTTGGGATCTTCGGATGCTAAAGGCTCCCGTCAGTGAACTTTCTGGTCATGCACACTGGTAATCTATACCAAGTAGGGATGCATTTTTCTTCATTTTTGTTGCGTGGATATCTATGTGCATCATAAACGCATCGGCCATGACGTGTTTACAATATGTAGCTTTAAGTTTGCTTGGGACAGGCAGTGCATGAGCTGTCTATTGCAAGTTAGTTGGTCATATATTCTTAACTTTCAATTAATAAGTATAAGATATATATTCCATATTTGTTCTCGCGATAATGGTTGCATCCATAGAGTACTAGTTGTTGCTTTTGTAATGTCGACTTGTTTTGAGTGCCCGCTTGCTTCCAATTGTACTAGATTCAGCCAAGTTGGAGCACAAAGCTTTTGACTTAAATTGGCTGGAAAGTTTATTGGCTCTTCTTATTCGGTAGCCAAAGCCATAATTTAATGGCCAGAACATATGCTCTCACAGGTGCCTCAGGGATTCAATGGTCAAGTCCTTGGCTTTTTTCCTTCATGTTTAAATTCTTATTTCCATTTCCATTGGAGACAAAAACTATTCTCTACCTGACACAAGATTCATTTTGAGTTATTCAATTTAAGCTCTATTTCTTTGTTAACATTTTCCTCTTTTTCTAAGTTTTTTTAATTGGTTTACATATTCGACCCCTCCCCCTCCTGCCCTGCAAAGAAAAAAAAACCATCCTCCAGACCCCCAATCTTCGATTCCGAGGTCCGCCACCCCCTGATAAGGTCCACTTAGGTGGGATCCTTATGTATGTGTATACCTGAATCTCTAGTGGTCTTGAATTTTATCTGACCGTATAATTTTATTGACGCGACTTCATGTGCTTTGGTGACAGGACATGGACAGTCAGGTGTAACCCAGAATACGACGGTCTAATCTTGGTGATTTTTCTTTCCATTCTGTCTAAGATATACACTAAATCTGTAGGACTCTGTTAGGTTTCTTCGTTTATATATAGTAATAGTATATATGGAGTATTAGATTACGTAAACGTTGGCACGACATGTGGTTTCACTTCTAGCATTGAATGTTATCAGACAAAGCTTCCGTCATTGGTTTTTTAAAATTTGCATTCCTAAGCAAAGTTTGAGATGAGAACAGTAGGGAAATGCATGAGCTCCTGCATATTCACACCCAAAAAATTGAGAATATTGATAAATGTCATGCATGTCTTATGGGGGAACTAAATGGCAAGAGTTCATAATATTGTGAGATGTCTTCCTCCAAGATTATGTTGCATAGAAGTTGTTGTATTACTGATTGTTTACTTCTCCTCGATAACGTTATATGATCTTTTCCCATTTTCTGGTAACCCTGTGGTAATCTGGGACATTGTTCGGTTATTGTTTAGTTCTTGTTTGTTTGCTTCTTGCATACCTTTTCATATGTTTATAATCATTTGTCTAGCTTTAGTGTGCGTTTTTGTTTTTGGCTACTTTTTCTCTAGGCTATTCCTTGAATTATCTACTTCTCGAGGACTTGAACATGGCATTTTCTTTTGAATTGATACTTAAAGACCTAATCATGGAACTCCTAACGAAATTATCTATTGTGCAGAGTGCTGGTACAGACTCAGCTGTTAACCTGTGGTTGGCTCCTGAACAGAACACTTCAGATGTTGTATCAAAAAGGTATTTTTCTTGTTTGTGTTGTCTAAAGCAACAGCCACATCTGATTTTAAACTCTACGTAGGACAATCACAAACTTATTCGCTTGCAGTGCAAGAGAATCTGCAATGAAGCACGCAGACCCTTTACTCAATACATACAGTGATTATGAAGACAGTGTTTATGGTATTTTAGCTTCAGCATTATCATTCTCTTTTCAATTTTTTTTTTTTTTTTTTTTTTTTTTTTTTTTGTCGTCTCAAACTAAACACTGAATTCATATTTCAGGCCTTGCATGGAGTTTTCGTGAGCCATGGGTGTTTGCATCATTGTCATATGATGGAAGGGTAGGCACACTTGTCCCAAAGAAATTAACTTACCTGTGTCATCCTCCTCTCTTTGCTCTCGGTCTTATGTTCTTGATTCTTGTTAGAAGTTGGTTTCTTAAAGAAAGGCTTCCACTGCTCAAAAGTTAGATAGTTTACCCTATCAAGCAGCATTCGATATCGTCATCAGGGTAATACAGTACTTAATAAGAGAAAAGTCATAGACGTTCAGCTCCTTTAATGTGAATTGTGTAATCCACAACACACAAAGAAGGGATCTATTAAATATACTCTTAATAATTTGCCCAGTAAAGCTTTGTTAGGGTGAAGAATGGCTCGAGTATGTTATGGTATGCAGGCAAGATTCTTTCCTTCTGATCCTTAAATCTTTTCTTCCATTCTGTGAGAAAAGCTAAATTGTGAAGATAGATGTTACGTGTGCTGAAGATTGTGCTTTGCCACAACAACTTTATCCCAGTATCTCAAGGGCTACCGTAACTAGATGGATAAGGATAGGTCAAATGTAGCCAGCCTTACATCTGCATTAACACAGTGAGACTGCAGACTGTTTCCAGATGACCCAAAATGAGCACATAGAGAGACTACTCAAGTGACCCAAAAGGAAAATTATGTTGAAAATTGCATTGAGTGACTAATACTTCAAAATAAAAAGAAGGGCAGCACCGCAGTTAATTTAGTGTGCCAAAATCAAAAACCAGAAAATGGTGATTTTTTGCCTCCATTGGAAGATGGAGAGAAGATTGTGTGCTTGTGAATGGATGCATATTGCTTTGTACACCGTGGTCATCTTTTTGGAATCAATAGGGTATAAGAACTACGGAGTACTACGTAGTATTTATTTATTTATTTTTTTTTTTTTGACTTTTTCTTTCTTTACTATGTAACAGGTGGTAGTGGAGTCGATCAAACCTTATCTTTCGAAAAAGTGAAGTTCCCTGGATTTTGAAGTATGACGGGTAAGCTAAAAATGCTGCTGCTCTCGGTGATGACTTGACTGTCCACTTGTATTCTCTGCTTCAGTTTTCGTACTTCATTTGATGCTTTGACATACAAACGTAGACGATAGACAATCTGTGGCAAAATGGTCTTTTTGTAGTTATGAAATTGCTCGTCATCGCATTCAGGTGTTTCGAATTTTTGAACGTTTCAACATATGTTCTCAAATTAGCGTCCCATTCAATGTTAATCTTAGCAGGGCCTGATTCACACACAATACATGATGCATTCTACCCCGTTGATCTCAGCGTTATGCTCTTTGTTCTCCGGTGTGGCTTTTGTACATCAACAAACTTCGTCAGTCCCTTGCCCTTGAGGAGTTTGCTTATATATTCTCGAGACTCGAGGGTCATTATCAACTATGTAGATACACTTTCTGCTATAATGAATTTTGACCTTCGCCTTGATTTATGAGCCTTCGGGCTGAGTCGATGGTAGCTGTCTGAAATATGTTGCTATTTGAGAAACTTCTTTGCTCATGATTCTACTTTAGGGCACGGACATTTGACTTCCGTCTGAGTAAATTTTGTATGGTTGTTGACGCCGGCAGAGATTACAGGTTTGTCACTCATATGTAAGAATGGCACAAGAGAAGCAACTAGTGTAGCCGAGCACCAAAATTACTGTACTCCGTATTCATAGACTTTGTCTTGTGAGTTGTACTTATATAGCTCCATATATTCTGTTGCATTTTCATGTTTTATCCCAAATTCCTTTTTTTTTTTTGTTCTTTTTACATTTCAGATTATGCGATGAAGAGCATTGGATATTGTAGAAAACTTGGTGACAGCAGAAATATTAATCGTATGAGTTCAGTTTATTCAAACAAAAGAATGTGGTGAAGTCAGTGACCACCTTATATAGGCTGGAACCGAAGTGTATAGATCGTAACATCGACTACAATTTCTACGGAGTACATTTAACCATGATAGTTCAACGAAAGTAAACTCATCTTAGATTTAGCTTGCAAATACCCCGTACGATGTACATGGTCTCTATCGTTTCGTGAAATTAACATTGATATCTCTGCATTATTGCAACAAAAAATTTTGGATATAGGTATATATATAAACCTGACCACGTAATGGGTAGGCTTGGCCCAACCCAATCCACTTCTCGAGCCTCCAATTTTATAGCCTGTGACACCCAGCCCTTGGGCTTGTTCCGTCTTCCCAACCTGGCCTGTCAAGAATGAATAAATAAATCTTAGCCCAATAACCTCGGCTCACTATGATCCATCAACGGGTAGGTTACGGGTCTAGGTTGAGCGAATTTGACCTAGCTCGGCCCTAAATTGCCTCCTAGACAGGTCGGGTTATAGTTTGAGCCATCCAAGCCCAACTCGGCTCGCCCCATGACTAGATCTAGACGTGTAAGGCTCTGTTTTTTAGGACTGAATGGAGCTGAACTGAACTGAACTGAATGGTGCTGAACTGAACTGAACTGAACTGAATGATGCTGAAATGAACTGAATGGAGCTGAAGGAAACTTATTATTATTATTATTATTAT
>JAUEKU010126692.1:0-12529 GCA_032274805.1 Gypsophila paniculata
GTGTTGATTGAGATTGTCCGTTTTCGAGAAAAAAAACAATGATTTCATACGTAAATTAGACGAACTCTACCCGGTAGGCCGGTAGAGTTATTTTACAACTCTAGAGAATCCATTTCCGTTACGAGTAATATTTTTCAATAAAAAATAATCCGTCTTGAACGAGAATTTTCTAACTTTAAATAAGCATTTCACTAAAAAAACCTCAACTCATAGACGTAGAGTCGTAGACCCTTCGAGAGACCCACTCCACCACAACTCCATATCACCTCACCGCTTCATCCCCCTCCACCGTCGCCGGCGTCGCCACCGCATCAACCACCACACTCCGCCGTACACCACCGTCGAAACCACCGCAAAACAAAAAAGATGTTCAAAAAAGCCGTAGAAGCGAAGTCACAACAACGATTATCAGGCGCAGATAAAAAGAAGCTTCGTCGAAGCGTCAAGGAGAAGTTTCCTCGTGCTTCCGATATCGATATCGATACTCTTCTTCCTCCTAAGGTTGTCTTCTTCGTCTTTCTTTTGTCGATTGTATAAATTCTTTGGTGAGACGGTCTCACAATACACAAAGATAGTTTTCCTCATATTTTTTTTATAGATAGATGTTTTAAGGTGTGAGACGGTGTTATAGGAGACTTATTATATGTTTTGTAGGCGCATTTTAATGAATTGCGATGATTTTTAATATACTGCTGTGTCGTTTGATTGATTGTTGGCGGAAATTTGGCTGTGCTTTTGAGTTTTTGTTGTTTGTTTGTCGCGAAATGATTTGATAGTTAGGGTTTATCGGTTCGAGTAAACGTGTAAAAAAGTAATGATTAATTGATTATGTAAGATGACAGTCTATTAGTTAGCGTAACCTGTTGTGGTATGCTCAAAACTGAGGACATTGTTAAGGAGAAGTTTACTCGTGCTTCTGATGTCGATATTGATACTCTTCTACCTCCTTAGGTTGTCGTCTTTCTTTCGTTGATCTTAGATATTTTGATAGTTAAGGTTTATCGTTCGAGTAGCTGTTTAAAGGAGTAATGATTATGTATGATGATAGTTTATTAGTTTGTGTTAGCTGTTGTGTTATACATGAAGTTGAGGACATTGTTAAGGAGACGTTTCCTTGTGCTTCTGATGTCGATAGTGATACTCTACTTCCTCCTTAGGTTGTCGTCTTTCTTTTGTTATCTTAGATATTTTGTAGGTGCATTTTAATCGGCGATAATAGTTATTGTACTGCTGTTTGATTGATTGTTGGCGGAAATTTGGTATAATCAGTTTTGTTGTTTTTTGATCGTGTGATGAGGTGTTAGGGTTTATTGCTCGAACACAAATTTTCATGTGAGACGGTATCACAATAAGACTTGTTGAAAAAGTAGTTTTTCTTTTCTTTTTTTTTTTTTAAAGATTTTGTTTAGTAGGGTAAGTCTCACGTCCTCACGGGAAACTTACTATCGATCGAGTCTGTGTTTGAGGAGTAATTATTAAGTATGAATATAGTAATTTATTGATTAGCGTAAACTGCTATGTTATACTCAAAGCTGAGGACATTGTTAAGGTGAAGTTTCCTCGTGTTTCTGATGTAGAAATTGATACTCTTCTCCCTTCTAAGGTTGTCGTCTTTCTTTATGTTGATTGTGGATCTTTTGTAGGTGCATCTTAATCGGTGATTATGTTTATTGCGTTGCTGTTTGATTTGATTGATTGTTGGTGGAAATTTGGTTGTGATTTTGTATATTTGTTATTTTAAATGAAGCAATAATTAGGGTTTATTGTTTGAGTAACTTTTTAAGGAGTAATGATTGCGTATGATGATACTTGAAGTTGAGAACATTGTTAATCAGAAGAAGTTGAAGTAATTCGTCTCTGGTTTATAATTCTTTATCAGCAGAAGTTTCTATCGTCAATATTTGACATAGTGAGAAATATTATCGGCCTATATGGAATGTGATTTGGTAGAAAGCTTGATGATAATTGAATGCATGGGGAATTTAAGGAACAATTTAGATAAAGAGAAGTCTACATTCAACGAGGAGCTCATAGTGGTAGGCTAAAGGGGAATCTATTTTATTTAGCTGTCGCGTCTGGTTATTGTAAGACGAGCTAACCATTCACTTTCAATCCACTTCGAACATAATTCGGGTTGTCAACTTCAATTCTATCTAAATGTATTCATTGGAGTTTCAGCTTGTATAGTGTGCCAGTGTTTATTTTCTGATAAATGATTCATTATTAAGTTCAGTTGTATACAGAGGCATATCGTTTTGTTGGAAGCTTCTTGTAACTTCATATCCATCTTATGTTGTGCTAAACGATTTATATACTGCAATATTTAGGCGGAAATCACTGTTGCCAAATTCCCAAATCGAATCCTTGTGTATGGTGTGGAAGGCAGCTTCCCTGTTTTCTTTGACACTGATGGGCGTGGTTCAGATTTATACCCGACAGGTTTGGTAAATTTTGCTGTGTTTTGTAATCCTATTTGCTCAAATTATTAATACGGAGTAGTTTTTTTGTTTTTCGTCATTGTTGGCTTGACTTCTGTTTCCGTTCCTTATGCTATCTCTTTCCCTGTACTCTATGGTATCTGACATTGATACAAAGACGAAGATTTACTGACTCATCCGATCTGACAAAAACATTTGCATATCTCTTGACACTACTCTTTCTCAGAAGGCGTATTGTTTGTGCCTGTGTACTCCACATTATAGAAGTAGTTTAGTCAGAAACGAATCACTGAAAGTCTTATGTTTTTGAGCTTCCTGGCTTTTACATGCTGGGAAGTGGGAACTACGTTCTCTCATCCTTCGTGGGGCTCCATACCACTCTGTTGCCGCTCAACAATGCAATGGGTGTTAATTTGGCGTAGAGCTCAGCAAATTGCAGCTGAGGTTACAGTATTGTGGCTTATACCACTCAGTGAGCAGGACGAGTCCATAAATGATCTGAGCCAAGTTGGTTGCATGTAGTTGAATAAAACTTGTTTATGTTTAGCTCCATGGAGTAGCGTGCATCGTAATTCTGAATTTTGGTCCTTGTCTGCATCTTAGAAAACGCTCCTGTTAGCTAATCACATAGATAAATTCACCTGTTAATTTCTTGTTTACGTCCATGTTACAGTTTATGCTCTTTGGAATGCTCCCGATCTTCTGCCTGCTTTCACACTGAAGGGAGGCGAAGTCTCTCGCTTTGTTATTAATGGGGCAGACTTGATGTTCCCTGGTATAAGTATGCCTCAGGATGGTCTTCCGTCATTTGCAGCTGGGGAACCATGGGCAGTAAAAGTTCCGGGAAATCCTGCTCCCATAGCAGTAAGCATTCTTTAGATATTACACTTCTATCTCTTTCATGAAGTATAACCTTATAAATTTCCATCTTTTGTTGCTGAGATCTTTAATTTTTTAATTTTCCACAAGCTTTTGGCTCATACATTGCTAATTCGTGTAGGTTGGAGCAACTGCAATGAGTAGCTCAGAAGCACTGAAAGCCGGCCTGCGTGGAAAGGCGCTGCGAATAACTCACTATTACCATGATTCACTCTGGCAAGTATAGAAGACTGTACTTCTATAAAGTACCTCCTTCAATTTTGCTGTTATCTAATTTTCAGCTAACATTCTTCTCCAGGGAGTCATTTGAAGGTCGTTTTGTGCCAAATGCTGGTTTCTATGAAGATGTTGTCATGGCAGATCCTTCTTTTTTAGATTCCTTGATTTCTCAATCTGGTGAAACTGATGCTTCCAATGATCATAATAATGACGATGAAGGGGCCGGTGAGCCTTATGTTGGGGATAATGTTTCTTCCGAACATGTTTCGACGTCTGCCAGTAACTTGGATGTTGAAAGTGATGCCACTGAACAAGCAGCTGTAGAAATTGATGGTTTGAGAATAACAGAGGCTTCCTCCAATGAGCTGCATGCTGAGGAACTTCAATCCATGTCAATAGAAGATGTGGACGCGCTGTTAGACAGGTGCCTTCTACAAGCTTTGCATACAACAGTGAAAGATAAGGATCTTCCTATGCCTGGAAGCACTTTGTGGTGAGATATATTGCAAGTTATTATGTTCTTTTTTAGTTATTGGCAAACATTTGTTAGAAAATCGAGTTTTGGTACTCCTTTGTTTTGCCTTTTCAAGTAATCCTATTGGCCACATGCAGTTGTTGCATGGTTCTTTTGGTCAATACTCAATAGTGCCATATCTATCTCCGCAATATTTTATTTGTCTCAGAATGGAAGAGATCATATCAGGCTCTTTCTTACAGTGATAGTTTGTTTATGGTATAGGTCAAACCATGTCTTGCCGTGCAGACCATCTGGCGTTACTCTTGATATTAAAAAGTCATCTTTCAAGAAGTTGTCAAAATGGTTGCAATCAAAAGCATCTGCCGGTTTGGTATTTCCTTTTTCTGCTCTGATTTCGCCCTGCATTGCAATCTTGCTATTTATGCTTCCATGAGGTTTCCCTAACCCTTGTAATAGATGCATAGATTTCAGTCCTAAAGAGCTGTCTATGACAACCCTTTCTAGGAAGTCTGCTTGTAAAGTCATTGACATAATTCCTGATTATGCTGGTTGACTCAAGTCTGCTTCCTTATAAACGATCCTCATAGTCCTCTTTCATCACTGCATAATAAAAACTGTTTGGCGTTCAATGAAGCAGACACTTTGTGGCTGAATAAGATCACAAAGAAGGGGTTGATGTTGTAAGGGGCATTTTTTGTACTAGAGTGTGCTTGCCATCAATGAGTAAAGACATATATACCTGAAGAATACTGTCATGCTTACATACTCCAGCCTTAGTGGTTTGCAGCAGCTTACAATCTACATGGACACTAGTTCACTGAGAGGCTTCCTCTTAAAAGCCAAAAGGCAGATAAAATCTTTGGAAAATGAGAACTGGATAGCTTGTTTTAGAACCTTATTCATAATTTAAGTGCCTCGATAAATGTACGATACGGTGGCCCAAGGGAGTACTTTACTTGGATGATTGGTTTACAAGGGAGAGTTGCATTTTTAAGAAAAAAGCAGCAGTTGGTGTACAATGTACAAAAATCAGGACATGTTTTTTTCGAGTTATCACTGAGATGAGTCATAAAGTCATAATTGATTCTCACAGTATCTACTTGACATATTACATTAGTAATCGCAAAGTAAATGATCTCACTAAACTTCAATTATGTGGTTTTCATTTTCTCTGACTTGTTTTCTTTCGAGAGTTCATGTACTTTCATTTCTCTATAGCTGTGAATTATTTTATTCATTTGTCTATATGCTTATTTTTTGTGACGAACAGATTTCAGTGAAGGAGGATAAACATAAAAAGGAAGTTGTCCTGCTTTCTGTTAATAGGACCCACGCAGATTATACATCCTTCAAACCTGATAAAAGACAACCAGAAAAGATTGAGCAAAGCAATTATCAGGCTGCTGGGGAAGGTAGTTCACAAAAAACACTGGAAATAGAAGAGATATATAAACCGAGCACTCACGTCAACCCCATTTTCGCTGCTGTTGGGGCTGATACTGGAGGATATTTCAGTGCAACAGATGCCAATAATGTCGTCTTTGCCTATGTTGAAAAGGAGAATCTTGTGAAGCCTAATGATAAAGCAAAGGTGATATTAGATGCAACTTTGTGTGATGCTTTATTCAAGGGAGCCATAAAAAAAGGATCGTCTTATCCCACTGAAATTCACAAGAAGGATTTAGGAATGACATTTATAGGTCGGATGCAAGCCCATCACATGGTTACTAGAGGAGGTGACTCGGTGATTAGGAAAGGAGCTGTTAGATCCATCCAAATAATGACAGAACGTCGACAAGGGAACAAGAAAATGACTAAGCTCTCTGGTTTTGAAACTTTTCTTTTGGATGCTGAATCGTTGGCTTCAGAGCTGCAGAAAAAGTTTGCATGCAGCACCACAGTGGCTGAATTGCCAGGTAATTATCTCTGTGATTATTTCTTCCCCTCATCTAGACGTGGTTTGTAATCTGTTCGACATTTCCATTTCTGCTGCTCACGTTGCAGTTAATGTTTAGTATTTGATATTTAGTTTTCGCGACTGCTTGTTTTTCCTTTTCTTTAGAGTTATTTGCTGCGTATAGTAAATAGTTCATGTTTTAAACTTTGATACATGTATGGTATTCAGGCAAAAAAGGACATGAAGTTCTGGTTCAAGGCGGTGTTATTGATAATCTTGCTAAACATCTAATAGATCAATATGGAGTCCCAAAGAGGTATATTGAAGTACTTGATAAAACCAGGAGATGAAAAGGTTAGTTGGTTTATGCGACGCGTTCTTCTTTTTTGTGTTCATGCTTGTTCATGAGGGGTGGATTGTTGCAAGTGGAGTTGATCTGCTAGTGGAATTTCAAATGTAGTCATGCGTTTCAGGAATCTTAAATCTAAAACCAGTTTAGATGAACATCATGACTGGAAGATTTTCCGAGTTCTGCTAGCAAAGCAAATGAACTTGTCATCAGAATGATTATTCATGATGCATAATTCTGTTGCCATTCTGAATATTTATATGCCCTCGTGCCCGTTTATATTGTCCGTAACTGACTTCGACCATTTCAATGGTCTAATGTTCTTGATCAATATTTTCTCACATGTGATGAACTTAGAATAGTTGAATCTTTATGAAGATAATAGTGTTAACATGTGGTACCCCACTGTTTTTGTGACAGCGGTTTCAAATTTATCGGACTCTTAAATCTGAAGGGAGAAAGTAGTTGTTTTGATTAATTAGACATCGTAAATTTTACACTATGTTTGTACTTATATTCAGAAACGTTGATCGAAGTGAGATATATCTGGAGATAATGGTCACAGTCGGCATCGGTCCAAAGCCAAATGGGGACAACAAGATTGTAAATGGAGCTTGACGATAGTAACTTGACTATGACATGTGAATATGTGATGATGTTTTATCAGTCAAGGTTTAGTTGCATGACTGTTTTGACTAACCTTTGTTTTATTTGCATGTATATGCAAATCAACTTGATGTTAGCTTGTTCAACTCATGGTTGCCGACTCCCTTGATTCCTTCATGTATCTCTGTCATTTCGTGTTACGCCCACTCCTTTGGTACCCTAGTGTGCTATTCACTTACTAGAGTTGCTCTAATAATTGCTCGAATTCACCGACCGTTCAACTTTAGCTTTCATCATTTTTCCTGGAAATTGGATTATAGGAACACAAGTCTTAATTTGTTACTTCTTGTTTCAGATTGGAGAGGTCATTGACTTCAAGAAGTGTTCATTTTCGTCACAGCATGTTTGGTTATCCCATGGACGTTCATGCACCTTCAGAGACGCATCATCTATATTAGCAGCCTTTAACAGTGTGCAACATCATTTCTGCCTGAGATTACTAGAGTTCTTCGAATCATCAAACCGAAACTTTTTTGGTTATACTTCTGCCAAATTTTAAGGTTTTCCGTTGTCCGTGTATCGTCATCCCCTGGTATATGTGTCGTGACTGTGAGTTGCTTTCTGTGCACAGAAAATGAGCCGGCGTTGAGCCATCTTTGAATTCATAATTGGATACATACTCGATAGCCTCTGTTGACACTCGTGCTTAAATCAGTCCGTGGACATGTATCTGTTAACTGCACCTTATATGAGCGGAGCAGTTTGTTTGGACAGTGTTGAATAGTGCGTCTCATATATCTTGGATTCTCTGTAGTTTTGATGATGTGTTGACCGATGCCTGTATGCTGTTCTCGGCTTACAATGCCATGTTTCTAGACATAAGGGAGAAAAGTGAGGATGTAATTTGAACGATAATTGGGTTAGAGCCACAGAGGGAAGCAAGTGAAGGAGTCTATTTCGGGTTTACGAATTAAGTATAAATTCGAAAGATAATTTTTTTTTTAATTATTATTATTCCGCCGTTTTGCAAAATAAAGAACCTGCGGAGTAAGCTACTGTAATCAATCATTTCGGGAATGATAGGTTATTTCTAAATATCTTTGTTCATTAGTCAAACAAGAACATGTTCTTCCTAATCTTGTGTGTGAAAGATGGGTTGTCAAAAAAAAAATGTAGATAGATATATTCATGCAAAGGAGTTATATAATCGGGGATTATGTTTGGCCAGTGAGTAATTATGATCACGGTTATGTTTGAATATTATTTTTTTTATGAGATCGTTGTACGCGTATAATTAATATACAACTAAAATGATATCACTATTACTTATTATGATTATTGAATAAATAATGACATTTTTAAACTTCTATATATTTTGCCTAAATAACAATCACAACAAAGCTAGATGACAACTACAACCGTCATATTTAGTTACTCCCTTTATTCAAGTCTAAATACTACATTTACTTTATCACGTTTGCCAACGCACATGTTGCAACGACAATATACGTAGTTTCACATTTTCAAAAGATATTAAAATTTAATATTTTTGTTGTACTCATAAAACAAATCAAATAAGATTCCGCATAACTATATTTTCTCGCATGCATTTTAAGAAATATCGAAAATTATCTACATAAATGAATAGTCTCAACAAATGATAATGTGTATATAGTGTTTGGACATGGAGAGAGTAAAAGCTACCCGTACGGGTATATTTTGACACGGGTGTTACTCTTTCATATACGGATTTTACTCCGTCATATACCTATTTTCCCAATTTACCCCTCTCATTTCCACCCTCTCATTTTCTGTCTCTCCCAATTCTTCCAACAAATCCCATTTACTCCAACAAATACTTTCAACAATCTTAATTACTCCCAAAAAAATATTACCCCACCATCGGATTCATCACCACCAGCGTGACCCCATCACACAACGGCGTGAGCCAACCAACCACCGTGCAACACTACAACCCCTATAACTGTAGTCCCACTTTGATGTCCACAGCAATTGTGAACTACTCCGTACTAAGTCTATGAAAGCAGGTTTGCACTTTGCACCTATTGTATACAATCGAAAGACATCGACGATGACCCTACTTACCGACTGGAAACAACCCCCTTAATGGCCGACAATAACCACCCTCACGGCACACAGTAACAAGCATTAGCATGCCATAAAAAAAAAAAGAAAAAAAAAACTCTAATAAAAAATTAACACAAATTGATAAACCAATTTACATAAATCCATAAACAATAATTGATAATTACATCTTGCATTGTAAAGCCATAAAACAAGTCCATATCGTCTTTCATGTTGAAAATTAGTTAAGACGGAGTTTTGACAGCTTTGATTTAGTTGGAGTAAAAAGAGAGATTGAATTAGGTTAAATTGTAAAAAGGATATGATATGGAAAAATTATGAAAATTTGTATATAGCGGAGTAAAATTCGTATATGAAAGAGCAATTACGTTTTGACACACTACATTATTGAAGAGAATAAAACCAGCAAAGCAGAGAAATGGTCTCAAATAAACTAAAGAACCCTTCAAAACTTGTGATCAATCTACTCCAAAATTTATTATTCTCTCCATTTTCATCTTCTAAAAATTTCACACATTAACATTTCAACTCAATTACATTTTTCTCACACAAAAAAGATTGTGAGAATTTTGATGGTATGATTGAATTTTTTCTTGATTTTGAAGATCTAGCCTTGGATTTATTCTGGTATTTCTTAGATGCTTTTGAATTTGTTGCTGATCAATTCATTGCTTTTTCTTTAGCTTTCTCTTCTTTTGTTGAGTACTTGGTCTATTTCTACTTCATTAGGATCAGAATTCTTACTTAGTTTCATAAAAGACGATCTTTCACAGTACTTAATATATTGCATTGCAGGTCTTATTATCTGAAATTGTAAGACGGTCTTTCAGCAGATTTATAACTTTAGCTACTTCATTAGGAATTTAGGATGAGAATTGTTGCCTAGCCAAAAAGTCTAAAAAAAAAGACGGTCTTTTACGATACTTCCCATACTGCAGGTCTTTCTTACTATTTGAAATTGTAAGACGGTTTTCACGAGATTTATATGTTTCAAGTTTTGTGTTTTTATTTCTACTTCATTAGGATAAGCATTCCTGCCTAACCCAAAGTCTCAGAAAAGACGATCTTTCACCCCATATTGTCTCAATAAAAGACAGCCTTTCACAGTAAATTGTGTAAGACCACCCTCTTTTACAATCTAACTCTCTATTTTATACCGTGTATGAGTTAATTTATTGCCGATCTTACCATTTGAAATTATAAGACGGTCTTTAACCGTAGGTGTAAGTTTCAAAATTTGTGTCTTTATTGTGTTTCGTTGGTACTATTGACTCATAGATGGGTTCAATTGAAAAGGGTCTTGTGCATTACTGTTGTGTAGCAAAAGGGTGCATAATTTTACAATCTTATATAAATAATAATATTAATATTAATATTGATAACAAAAATAATGGTAATAATAGCGGCGAAACCCTAGAAATCGAAAAGTTGGCAGCATTATGTTTGGAGAAAGTGCCACAATACCATAGATGGTACTCACAAACTGTGAACAAAAGGACTTATTGTTACTTGATGGAGGATGGGTTTGTATATTTTGCAATTGCTGAAGACGGTCTCGAAAATCGTACTTTGATTAGGTTTTTGGAGAATTATAGGGAGGAGTTTAAGAAGGTTGCTAAGAGAAGTTCTGGGTCAAGGTTGAGTTGGAAGGGGAAAAGGAAGGGGAATGGACCGAGTGTGAATTTGAATTCTGTGAATTTGCAGGAACAGTTGGTTCCAGTTGTTCAAAGGCTGATTACGTCTTTACAGAATGTGAGTCAGTCGAGTAATGATGGTAATGGTAGTGAGAACGTGTTCAGACCATCTTCGTCTCCATCTGGTGGTCGATATGGGGAGAGTGGGAGTTGTACAAAGGCGCCGTTGTTGGGTACTAAGACTGGGAAGCAGGAGAAAAGGAGCAAAGATCATGTCATTGCTATGAGAGGTATTGAGCTGGAAGAGAAGTCTAAGTCATCGGACAGAGGGCTAAGGGATGAGTCGGGTTTTGATGACATAGGTGCGTCATTGTCTCCTGTCCCGTTGCAGAAGGAGGCGAACACGTCTAGAAGGAGATTGTCTTCTCAGACCATCAGAAGAAAATGGTGTCGATTAGTGCAGTTGGTTCTTGCCATTGATGCTGTTGTGTGCATTACATTGCTTGTAATATGGCTGGTGGTTTGTAAAGGTGTCCAGTGCATTCGTTGAATATCCGTTCTTGCTGTCAGCAGAAAGAGAAACCGAACCAATCATGATATCAAATATTGGCCAATACACCAGGCGTCAGCTGATCGATTACACACAGTGGTTGAACTGCCTACAGCTTCTGAAGCTTGAAGAATGAAGACCCTAAAGAATCGTTGGACCTTGTTATATTCGGATTACACCGGATCATTGAGTGAGAGAGTAATAATAACATCAAGCTACCTGCTTTTGCAATCAAATAGCCGACCTGACCGAGGTGCACACTAATGATTTGAATGTTGCTTTTAATTGGAAATGGAAGAGGAATGTATCACAGCTCACATTGAGATGCAGCCTATGCAGGCAATAGCTGTACAATACAGGTCATTGCTCATACAATTATGAATGCGCACATTAAGCTGTAGCCTACAGTTTTATATGGAGTAAATGTGTATGTAATCTCGTACTATAATTTAGCTGTGAAGTCGGTCGTCTGTATGATAGCTAAATTTGGACAAAATCGGAAAATTTCGGGTTTCTGACTCTGTCATCCCACCATATCCAACACTTGCTAGTAGCCGAGCTAAACTAGATCGTGAATAGTGCTCCCTCGTTAAATTTCATTTTGAGAATTCCTCTGTTAACAAGAGATAGTTGAAAAAAATGAAGAGGTCTGAAAATGACACGCAGCGACATCCGAGTTTACATACTGAGCTACTCCGTATTATTTGTGTTATTTCAACAATTCAAGTTGACCATATGTACAGCCCTTGTTGACAATTTCAAATCAGAGGAACACAGATTGCGGGTACTTTAGGCCGCAGTGTGGATTAATTCTGGATAATGACTGGACCTGATGTATATCTTTCAACTTCTTGGTCGGGTTTATTATAGAGCCAAACGCCAGAACTTTGATAGCTCGATAGTCAGATCGTTATACGTACAACGGTTTATTTATTCCCCAAAGATTGATAGCCACCAACAGGTACAATTCCTCTTTGGTAAAAAACCACCAGTCTAGCACTGAACTATGCGTTGAAATGTCGAAACTCGAAAGTGGTAGGATTTTCACAATGGATATCTATTTGCCACAATAACACTAAACTTTCCTACATGTTACAACAACACGATGTACACAGTGAGACTACGCTAACCTCACAAACACCTCAAAATCTACCGTCGTCGGCCCATCGCACATCTTATCTACTTTGTGCTTTTGTCGACAGCGCCTATTTCTTCTTTTACATCAAAACTGTAACTATCTTCTCCACCGTGTACTATGACACTCCCCAATTTATTAGAAAAAACGCAGTCACCTGCGCTGCAGTCAAAAAACCTGAAGCCTGGTCTGTAAAAGTACACCGTCCAGATTTTGGGCGTTATTGACTCGATTGTCT
>JAUEKU010126803.1:0-12528 GCA_032274805.1 Gypsophila paniculata
TACAATAAAAATAATCCTAACTTTAAGTGTTAATGTCTTCGCCAATACTATTCCAAAATGTCTTCCTTGAGCAAAACCGTATTTTTCGTAAGCATGGTCTGCGACAAAAACACAGCAAATTTGTAACATTTAAAATAAATTATGGATTAAGAGAGTATTAGGATAACTAAGAAATTAAAGTAAAAACATCAGATCATCCGTCACACGATTGAGATCTTTAGCCAATCCGAAATAGTAGAAAGTCCATGGCTATATCTAATTTTGGAACCTTTAAATAATACAGTATAATATTAAAAATACGTCGGGACTTTTGGCTCAATAAGCGATTTATGCAGTTCATCTAGAGCCCCTATCACCATCGATCAGGGCACGATTAAGATGTGAGGGCTAACATTCATGGTTACTCTAGACTCATGTGCTAGAGAACACTGAATCATGAGACAAGCAGCAACAACACCAAATCTGCATTAGTAAAGTATCATAGTCAACCATTGTGAAACGATTGAGGTGTTCATACGGACGGAGCATGTCTTGGCAACCATTAGCAATGCAAGTCATAGCTATAAAATTGCTAAAGAGTAAGGTGATATGGTCAATATATTGTAAAATGTGCACACTTAATAATAATGTTGGATGTATATAGCCACACAATACGTTGAAGTACGCAAGGAGAGAATAACAGATTTTATTTCATCAACAGTCACAAAGTTACAGAAAAAAAAAAAAAAGTAAACATCTGAAGCAGAAGTAAATTAGGCTAAGCCTACGACTGATACAAAGTGTTCTTTATTGAAATTTCTATAGAACAAAAAGCAACTTAATAAACATCATGTTCTTGACAATGAATCATTGAAAAACATGACCTACAATGAGTCATAAAATAGTTTTAGCACAATTTTTATTGTAATCGATGTAGCACAGTAGCGCACACATTCACACATTTAAACATCAATACACGTCATTTCCCCTTTCTTATTCAATTGGGAAACCTTCTCATATGCATAAAACGTCCTGATCGATCTATGCCTTATTACATCAAACTAGTATCACAATTTCTCTCAAATAACAACTATCTCATACAGACCTATTCAATTTCACAAAAATTGTTTACTCTTTATCTTTGTAATGATTGACTCTCTTACCGAGTCCTAAATATGTAATTATTTCGAGTAAACAATAGCAATACAAGGTGTCAATATATGTCACGTCGTTTATCATTCTTACATATATGTATTTGACACAATCTTGATGCGTTTTGACACAACCTTCCATTAATCCAAACTCACCTTCTAGTCACAACAATCTCCACTCATTTATTTACCGCTTTTCAACAACAAACAGCCACAATACGTATCCAAACTTAGCCACAGTTCTAATATCATCAGATGTTGACAATTACATGGAATAAAGTCAAGGATTTATAGATTCATCCATACCTTCAACATACGCATTGTTTAGCAATATACGGAAAATTTGTCTAGTCACATGCTCTCCCTCTCTTTATCAAGATCTGTTTGCATTATTGTTCCTTACTTGGATGTTCATTATCCTGCATATTGGAAATACAAAAAAAGTTTTAGTTTTTGACTTTGATAATAAATAGACTTAATTCTACTAGCAAATTATACGAAAATGGTTTGATGGCTGAAACGAATCTCAATCGGAATACATAGAAAAAGCAATTTAATAAAACCAATGAAGTACATAATGACTACAATCAAATTCCAATCTCAACCAAGAAATAAACGTGTGACATACAACATTCATCAAATAGTTTATTTAACAGCAACCATTACATACTTACCTGATTCATTTCACAAAATAGTACTAAGTCTTATAGTTTTAATCATCTAAATAAACCAAATAAAGAGCAACATACACATCTTCTTCCTAATTTACTGATCAAAACCTCACTATTAACAAAAACCACACAATTAGTTGACGGAAAATTAAATTCAACGGAAGTTCAAATCAATAGAAACCCTAACTTTGCAATTGACAAATTAAAATCATGTTTTTACAAATAACCCATCCTAATTAATCTAAAAACACCAACAATAAATCATTGTAAAACGAGGCAAAGTATAAATTCTGGGTAATGATTAAAAGAGAGCAGTTATATAATTTAAAAAGATATAAAGAAGTGAAAACCACCTGAAATGGCGACCCGAGACGATAATAGGTACAGGCGAGTAGGAACTGAAGAGGGTTTTTGGAGCGCAGCATGGAGGCGGCTATGAAGATGTGGGATCAGGAAATGGAATAAATTAGGGTAAGAGAGAGGCGTGTGGGAATTTGGGAAATGAGCAAAGGGTATACCTGTATGGCGTATGGCTTCAGCCAGTCTCAAGGGTATACGGAGTGTGTTATTTCTTACTCCGTATATTACTTGTACTTACTTTTTGCACGTCTCATATAAAATCGTCATATTTATAATAAATTAAAGAAATTGAAAATAAATAATTTCAGATTTAGTCTATTTTTTTAATTTAAATTTTGTTTCCCATTTATTAATTTGAGACAATCTCACAAAATCTCCTTGTTCAAGTTTTATAGGATAACACGTCTTTTATGGTCCATCTTTTAAATAATTTGTACGTGAATAGCTTAATAAAGTCGTAATACACTTTTTCTCATAAATAAAATATTATTGGAGTCTCAAACGATTCAGATTCTAAGAAGTGAAAAAACATTATTTCAAGGGCGAAGGAAATATTTGCGACAACGCCTTGTTAAATTGAATGTTTGTTGTGATCTTATGTATTCAGTTTTTACACATTTAATTGATTGATTTAGACGCAGATATATAGGTAGGATAATTTTATAAAGAGAGCAATATTTGCTTAAACACAAATTCTTGTATAAGACCGCCTTATTTTAAGTTAAAATAAGACCACATTAAATATAGTTGATAGTTTGCAACGCTTTTCATTTCAATTTTAAAATTACATTTTACACCCAAAATAGCAGCGTTTGTGTAAAAAGTGTTGCATTTTGTACCTAAAAAATGCAACACTTTATAAGAAATGTTCTTTTGTACCAAAATTTGCAACAGTGGTACAAAAGTGTTGCAATAGAGCCTAATATGCAACATTTTAAAAAAAGTGTTGTACAATTATTTGATTTTGTCTCAATTGCAACAATTTCAAAAAATGTTGCTTGTAAAGTGTTGCAATAGGCTCATTTTGTAGTAGTGTGCAGGTCTGACCTAAACTCATCTCCCGATGCAGCAAAAGGTCTCCAAATCAATCAATTAATCGTGTACTTAAATCAATCAATTCCATAAAACACATGAAATAACAGCATAGCATACTACGATAACAAGCATTCAATCAACACCCATAATACCTTAAATCAAATTCAAAGTTCCCCCATGGATCCTAGTATGGGGTTTAGCTACTCATGAGTCATGACAAAGCATAACAAACTAAATACAAGTTCCCGATTACAAGTTCGAGTTGAATTCACGAGAACAAAGTGCTTCTAAAATGAATTACAAGGATGAAAATATGTTTAGTTTTTGTTCTATTTCTAATTGCTGCAAAGAAGTGAACGTCCTCAAAATATTCTGTGAATTTCTATTTAAATTATTTCTACAAAGGAGAATACAAAACGACCGCTGCAAGAAGCAGGTCTCGCTCGATCGAGTTAAAGACGCTCGACCGAGCTTCAGTCCCTCGATCGAGCTCAGGACGCTCGATCGATTTTGCGCCCGGACAATTTGTTTTCTCTACATCTTTCTCTTAGTGCTCGGATGGTGGGCTCCCCACTACTCAGCCTTCGCGGTCCAACATCTCCTAAGTCGTCTCCTTCTCTCTAATATGGTGGAATCAGCTCAGGTCCGCTAATTCCTACAATAACGAGCAAAGAGCAGCAGAAACGGCAAAGGAACAAAACATGTCGCATGTAACTAAGAGTAGACACGACTATGAACAAAATGCGGTGGGAAAAGGAGTCGAAAATGCTATAAGAATAATAATCATCAGTATATTAATGAAACTCTTTGATTAACACCTTTTTTTGGATTGAATCAGCGATGCAAACAACAATGTAGTATTAATTTAGCTTCAGTTTGCCCTCTTGCTATTGGCACTAAAGTTGATTGCAAATGTCATTTCTTGACTATGTTGAATTTGACTAGTGATTATCTCCTCAAGTGATTTTTATAAGTATTACTTGTTAATTTCATAATGTTTATGTTAATCTTTCTAATCTTTTTACCGATTTTTGTTTGTATTGTTGTTTGGTTCAATTTTGATTTGGTTTGTAATCAAATATAGGTCGTTGCTATATTTTTATTTGTTGTTCTCATATAACTGGATATTTTTATTTGTTATTTTCTTTTCCGTCAATTTCTTAGTGGATAAATGAAGATCTAGTTGCTATGTACGACTCGTAGAAATCAATTTTTTGATTTGAAAATACTAATTCTTTGACACATTTTAAATATAGGTCAACAATGAAATACTGAATTAAGTTGACTTATGGATGATTGGGGCTGTGTTATGTTTCATTTTGATTTGGAGGAGTAAGTAATGTTTGAAGTGTAAGTATCTTAGTTCATTATGTCCTATATGCACGATTATGTATATGCTTAACGGTATTACATGCAATATTATGTATTTTGTAGATGTTTGGTGTTAAGGGAATAAGTGAAGAGCACAAATAATTTTTGTGCTGGTTTAGTTAAAATATGGTTTTACCATTTCTAATGATAAGTTAGATCGTTTCTTTATCGTTTCTCTTTATTTTGTCCGTGACTGTTTTTCCTTTTTCATTCTTCGTCCTTTTTTTTCATTTTTCTCCTCTTACTTTCCATGTTTGTTCGTGGTTTGGATATACATGCTTAAATCAATAGATAATTACTGGTGTTTTGACAGTCTTCCTTCAGTGGATAGTCCTCCTTCAGTGGTTTGGCTAAACTTGCGTTTGTTTTGACCCTTTGCTCTATGATTGTGATGCCTATATTATTTTCACAAGTATGTGTGAATAAACACACCATAACCAAGTCAAATGGCTGACTAATTCTTGTGCTAATTCTTGTTAATAACTAAGAGTTTGCTTGGTGAATGGTTTATTCAATAATGAGATGATTTTATGCGTATAATTCAGTTTAGTAGCTGCTCATTTCAGTACTATTACCCTGATAGTTGTGCCTGCCTTTAACCTGCAGGTCCTAGCTTCACATTTAGAACAATAATCAATCATCTATGAAGGAGGAGATGCATAACGTCCAATTTCCCCATAGCAAGTGTACAAAGCAAGTAGATTTTTTTTGTTATGTTCTTTTATTTAATTTTAAACATCTAGTTTCATTTATCAATACCCTAGCTAAGGTATTATATTTTTGAATATTGATGTGGATCATTTGTATGATTTATTTAGATATTCTAATAATATTATTTTTATATTATTTTGTAATATTTATTGATATTTTATTTTTTTTCTAAAAAAATACAGAATAGAGAATAGTTACCTTAAAGAACCGTCCTCTATTCCTTTATTTAGAGAACCGTTACCTAATGTTTAGAGAACTGTTATCACAAATAACCGTTCTCTTTTCTAACAGAAAAGAAAACTGTCTTTATTAAGAGGTGTTCTCTAAGTTTGGACATACACAACGCGTCATACACCAATTCTATAAACATTAGAGAACGCTGAGAAGGAAAACGGTCCTAAGGCGTTCTCTAATGCCTATTTCAATAGTTCTGTATTCCATTTTTTGTAGTAGTGATTTTTTGGAGTCTTACTGATATTCATTGGTGTGTATTGAAAGGCCCCTCTGCTACTTGCAAGAATCTTCCATGTGTGGTCTCCTTTTATCGACAACCGCCGCCTTCTCTTCATTGCTATTTTGATGCGGATTGGGCTTGCAATGAGGATAAATATGTGTCCACTAGAGGGTTCAATATTTCGTTGGGTCAAAAGGCCATTTCATGGTCGTCCCATAAGCATCGTGAAATTTCACATTCATCCATTGAAGTTGAATTTTGAGTCGTAGCTAACCAAATGCGGAAATTACTTGGATTCGTTACTTGCTCACTAAGGTTATGATCCCCGCTCCGCTCGTACCATTTATTTACTGTGATAACTTGCGTGCTACTCACTACTCTACTAATCCTATCTTTCACACTCAATGTAATCTTCGTGTTCAACACATTTATGATGATGATGATGATCAGCTATTGATGTCCACACAAAGTCTCATGCTTTTTTTTGGTAACTTGTAATTATATTATGCACACCAAACCAATTTACATCTTTCACGTTTTAAGACTACCTTTGCACACTTTGTTACCCCTTATCTAATTGTTCCTATATCTGCTCATATCTACTCAAAAAACCACATTACATAATTCCTATTCTAGTTAGCCACCTTTGGGCACCACTACGTAAGTTTTGTGCTTGTAACCCAACTCGATACTTAACTTCATCCTTAATCTGAGCAAAAATCACTTCCGTCCTTGGAATGACGCCTTCAACCCTGCCCTTGTTCCTTGCTTTCCGTATATGGTAAACCAAAGCATCAATTGTTGCAAAAGCAACTAATCGATGAATGCCTCCCCTCCATCTATGCCGTTCATAGCAATCACTCAAGGATTCAATATTACCAAAGCCAATCCATCCCTGCACTAACTGCACACACAACTTGCTATACTTATAAGTGAAGAAGAGGTGAGCAACTGTTTCAATGTCATCACAGCAGATAGCACATACAGGGTCTGAACAAACCCTTCATGCCTACAACCTATGTCTGGTCAGCAACCTATCTTGTATTGCCAGCCAGCAAATAAAGGAGTGCTTAGGGACAGTGTATCTATTCCAGACCATCACTCTCCATGGGGCCTTGGCCACAGCCCCTTGCAGCCACATATAACCTTCACTTATCGTGTATCCCTGGGTGTTAGAGCTCCAGGTATTGCCATTGTTACCCTCTTTCATGACATCCTTCACCTTACAAATTTGTTTCCATGTCCAACTAACATCCATCCCTGGTTGATATGCTTTCCAGTCCTGGCCTTTTAAATAAATGCTATCAACCCATTTGACCCACAAGTGGTCTTGCTTAGTAGCAAGCCACCAAGCAAATTTCCCAATTGCTGCCTTATTCCATCTCATAGCATCTCTAATGCCCAATCCACCAACGTTTTTATCCCTGCACACATGTTGCCAAGACACGTTTGGTACTTTGTTCCCCTGAGCAACAACCTCCCATAAATAATGCCTACACACTCTTTCAATGTCTCTAATAATTCTATTAGGTAATAGGAATATTGAGGCCCAATAGACATGAATTGATTGCAGAACAGAGTTAACAAGTACTAACCTTCCAGCATAGGATAGCTTCCTGCTCCCCTAACCTCTGATCCTTGCAACTATTTTCTCAACAAGGACTTTGCAGTCCATGATAGATAACCTCTTAGAAGCGTCCATTTGAGCTTACTTTGCTTGAATACGAAACGTTTTCCGTCCCTACGTGTTTCTGTTGTTTTGGTTTATTTTTACAGGAATTAGCGGACCTGAGATAGTTCCACATCGCTCTGGAGCGTACGACGACGTAAGAGGATGATTTGCCGTGAAGGCTGAGTAGCGGGAAAGCAAGACATCCATTAACTAAAGACGAGAACAAAGAAACGAAACATTTGAGCTGAAACTCGCCTGAAACTCAACCAAACTACACTGAGCTCGGTCGAAAGACGGTGTGCTCGATTGAGTGGGTCATGGCTCGATCGAGCGTGGCCTGGCTCAATCGAGCTTGACTTGTTTCGCGCGCCCTTTCGTATTTCTTATTTCGAAAACATTATATATACTAGATTATTTCATTTTGTACGCAGACAGTTTTGGACAGAATTTTCTCCCATATTTTAGTTCAATGTTTAGGGTTTAGTTTTAGTTCTCAAATAGGCGTGTCCAAGTTTGATTCAATCTTAAGACGGTTTTCTTTGCTTCAATCTTGCATACAACTTCGGTAACGTATCTCTTTGATTATTACGATTATGACCACTGTTTTATATTATTTGCTTGTAGTTACCTCTAAGATCATGCATAGCTAAGTTTATACTAGGGTCTGAGGGGGAATTATGAGTTGTTGTTGAGTTCTTATGGGGTTTTGATTGATCGTTTGTCGTTGTGCTTGCTATGCCTTTGTTTGTTGATCTTGGAGACTTTAGACTGGATCGGGAGATGGGTTTAGGTCAGACTTGCATATAATTGGTAGGATTTTCTAATTGAGGTTGGCGCCCTTTAGTTCGTCCTAAGGTAGACATATGACCCGGGAGGGCGTGCCCCATTACCTAATAGCTGCACCTTTATTTGCTATTGATCAACTCCAAACCGTCTTAGCTGACTCATAAGGAACCTGAGACCCTAGACCCTTTCCTATCAGATTATTTGTTATTTAGACCTTAGACAAACCTAAGCCCTTTGTTCTTGTGACTAGACTCTTGCTAACCTTGTATGCTTGATTCCCGTTTCCTCGTGAGTTCGACCCCGGCTTGCCTTGACTACTTAGGTGTTCGTTAGGATCATCTTTGATTAGGTGATACGACTTAGCCTCATCAATCAACTACTAGCACAAGGTCGACTCCCTACTAATCTAGTGATGGACTAGTGATGGGGTGCATTGACATGTTGATTGAAATTGGAGAAACAAACGGCATTGAAAATACTTTTGGAGGATTTGGGTTACAACTTAGGTAATTGACTAGATAATTACCTACATTTCCTTATGATAAGTTTTTGTATTTGTGCTTACTAATGACGGCGTAACGACGATGTGTATGTATAAATTAGTTTTTGTAACATGAATGAATGGATTATAATCATTGAATGTTTAGAAAGCATTATTAAAACAAGTATAATCAATATTCACTCATTTTGTAGTCTCAAACCACTTAAACGTCATATCATTGACTAATTGTGATCAACGACACTACCGACACACTTATACAAATATGGTGGCCTTAAAATTGTGAGCGCTTCCGATAATTGTACTACATGTAACAATGTCGTTGATTTTCAAGAAAAAGGAAGGAATTGCTAGATTAGTCTCAAACCAATCAGAGTTCATATCATTGACTGATTGTGATCAACGACACTACCGGCATAGTAATACCGATATGGTGGCATCAAAATAGTGAGCCCATCCGATATTGGTACTATATGTAGCAACGCCAATGATTAAGTAAAAACGAAATAATTTATTTGATTAGTCTCAAATCAATTAGGCTTCATATCATTAACTAATTGTGATAAACGACACTACCGACATAGTAATACCAATATTATGGCATCAAAATATTGAGTCCATCCGATATTAGTACTATATGTAGCAACGTCAATGATTAAGTTAAAAGAAATAATTTATTTGAATAATCTCAAACCATTTAGGCTTCATACCATTTACTAATTGTGATCAACGCACTACCGACATAGTAATACCATTATGGTGGCATCAAAATAGTGAGCCCATCCGATATTGGTACTATATGTAGCAGCGTCGATGATTAAGTTAAGAAAGGAATAATTTTCTTGAATAGTCTCAAACCACTTAGGTTTCATATCATTGACTAATTGTGATCAACGACACTACCGACATAGTTATACCAATATGGTGGCGTCAAAATAGTGAGCAATTTCGATATTGGTACTATATGTAGCAACGTCGTTAATTTTGAAAAAAACGACTGACAACAGAACAATGTAAACCCAAACCCAACTCCCTCTCACAGACGTCGCACCAAACAGAACTCCCTCATACGGAGTTAGCATCAGCAGAAATCAACAACACATGGACAAACAAATATTCACAGATGAAGACATAAAATGCATGGACAAAATAAAACAGAACAAGTATCGCATGAACAAACAAGACGAAACATGAAAACATCAGAAGAGCCACATAGAAATAGACAAAGAACAACATGAAATAACAGATTTATACTGTCGCAATGTAACACCCCGTAATTTTAAGACAAGTTTAAGTATTCTTTTCATTTTAAATTATATTTTAAGTCCAAATTAAAACTTCTAGACCCTCTTTCACTAAAAGACAAAAACCCTATTTTACTTTTTGTCTAACTTATTTATTTTTAACTCTTATTTTTAGATTTTAAATTTAGTTACCTTTATTCCTATCAAAATATTTAGCCCAACTTATGACTCATAATTTTATCGTTATTTAAATTAGTCGTATATAACTGAAAATAAATATAGTTATAATTTCTAAATTTTACACCGACGATTTTATAAAATAGACCAATTAGAATGCAAGTATATAATTATATGTGTGTATATAATATATATGTATATGTGTGTGGTGCGTGTGTATATACACACTTATATGTACATAATAAGTTGATAATAAAATAAAAAGGACAAAATCGTTGCCTAACCCTACCCTCTTATTCCCTACACCGTATAAACCCCATACCTCTTTTACTCTTCATTTTTACTCCACTTAGAAACCCTAGCAACTCCCTCAAATTTCCCATCCACCATTTCTTCTTTCCATCCTTACACTTCCTTCTCTCTCAAAAAATCATACATCTCATCTCCTCTTTCAATTCTCTACTCAGTATTACAATATATTTTCGACTTCTATATTTCAAAAGGTGAAGAACTCTATCTATTATTGTTACTTTTCATTTGTATCACTAATTATATTTATATATTTCAAAATTTAACCTATTTTAATATAACAGTATATTTTGAATTTTTATAGAATTTCCTTGTAGATTAATCATATTAGATCTTTGGCTAGAACTAGTTTAAATGAATAATGTTTATAAGTTATAGTATTATTTCGAAATATTAAATAATTTAAATTTGTGAACAAAAATTACATGCAAAAGTATTTTGAAGTAGATCTAATAAAATGGAGTAATTTCATATATAATAAATCAAAAACGAATTTTATAATTATTTGAATTTATTTAATTGTATTAAAAAAACGAATTTATTGTTATTTTATTTACTTGAAATTAGTATTTATAATTATGTTATTTATATTTGATAGAAATCACATGCAAGACTATATTTAAATAGATCTGGTTATATAGAGTATTTTCATATAGGAACTAATTATAATATATCTTCAAATAAATATTTTTATTAATTATTAAAAACGAAATTTATATTAAATTTGAGACTTGTCATGCTTGTATATATTAATAAATAATTCGGAACGTAAAATATTTTTTAAAAAAAGAATATATATAATTTTTGAATATAAAAATATTAAAAATAAACTTTTGGAATAAATTTAGAAATTTCAGAAATCTAAAACGAATTTTATAATTAATTTAAAATCAAATATTATTTATTGTAATAGGAAATATAGACATATTTTTGTACAAGTTAATAAAGTATTTGATGATTTTAGTATGTGTATATAATAAGCATAGACTTATTTAATTATTTGAATTTTGGTGTTATCTTGTTAAGTAGAAAAAGAATAAGAAGGAGAAGAAGCAGATCAGAGAAGACACGAAGAAGATCGGAGAAGACACGTTCCTACCCGTCTATAAAACGTGGGTAGATCATCTCGGCGGCCTTTGAGAAGCCCTCTTAAAGGATTTCTCATCGTATTAGCTTATTTATTTATGATGCATGCATAATTATTTTAGAGTTAATTAATTGACCAAATAAAAATAAATGGGTAGAAAGAATACCATTAAAATTAGTCACTAAAACTAATTAGATTAATTTAATTATATTTGTTTATATTTAGATAATTTAATTCTTAGTTTGGTTTTATAATAAAAATTACAACTTGACATAAATGACCTTGAATGGAGACTACCTAAATTTTTAAGGAGGGACGGGAAACTTAATTAGTAAATCACGATTGATATTTTTACTGCATGATTTTTGAATGCTTTACTTTGCTTTCTTTATCCTTTTGGTTTATTTGTTTAATTGTTTAATTATTTATTCATTTATTTATTTCATTATTCAAAAACGATGTAATTTAATTTATATGCGAGACTTGACCCAACGATACCCCCAAAGGTTGTAATTTAAAAGACCTAGTTTATTTAGAAATGCGTGTAGAAAGACTTTAGAACCCCCGAGAAACGTTTTAGCTCAAGACACACGAATTTCGTAACGTTATATAAATATTACAAATTTGACGATAGATATATCACTATATATAAATATTATCTTAAATCAAATACATTTCATAAATATTAACAAATAGAGTTTCTCAAATATTATTTATATTAATTAGGCTAATAGAAGTTATATAAAAACAATATTAGTTTAATAAAAACTTTACACTATGATTTCCTAATGAATTAGTCCAATTTATTATATTATGTATAACTACAATAAGTTAACATTTATTTGATTATACTTGGTTACTATAATTTTAGATATTTGTCATACTACCAAATGGAACAGTGACCACCCTTTTTAAATTGACAATGATAATAATACTAAAAATAATAGTGATAATAATAATAATAATAATAATAATAATAATAATAATAATAATAATAATAATAATAATAATAATAATAATAA